>VDFB02353704.1:0-87739 GCA_007258455.2 Sequoia sempervirens
CTATGGATTCGGGGTTAGTATATCTTTTCTACAATGTTGTTATAGAGCTCGAAAACATCATCATTCCCCAAATACTCAGAAACGAAAGAATGACACAAAGAGAGTGAAAAACAAAGAAAAATCCTTTTGGGTCAACATGGAAGAGACCGAAATGTCTTGGTGCCTTGCATCATCCCCAAAAGGAAAACACAAGACAAGTGAAAAAAAAAATGTTTATGACATATAGAAGAATGTAGATACAAATAGAGGACTACACAAAAAGAGAGACACACACCAAACAAAATAGCATGGGGGATCACATTACACACATTCAATTACATAAAGAAACATGAAAATGAAAACAATGCAAAAGACTAGTAAGGAACATGTGAGTCAACCTATAGTAGGTCATTTGCATCCCAATATTGATCGACATATATGGAAGGTGGACAACTAGCCAAAGGGACAACATCAAATTCCAAAACTATGGCGAGGCTAACTAACCCCTTGCCCCCACTAAGTACGGGACAAGGATGAGCCTAGATAGGTGATGAGAATGGAATCCTTTCCATAAAGACAATGATTTTCAATGAATGTATAACATGTAATAGTGAGGATACTAGCATCCTAAAACTATTGCATTGGAAGGAATAAAGTGCATGTTATGTAATCATTTGATAACAATCATCATCATCAAAGTAAAAATCACTCAATATTAATCTTAATGCATGATACTTGTCAATAAAATGCCCAAGAGTTCTATGATATGCACAATAATTCATGTTTTTCTTAGTTATGTTGCTTTTACTAGGAGGTGGCAATTTAATCCAACCTTTTTTAAGGAGGTGCTCCATCTGTTGTTCAATATATGTTTGAGTATGTAAGAATGGAATTTTTTTCAGTTTGTAAGGCTTTTGTTGCTTGATTGATTGACTGAATTGTTGAGGTAGATGTTGAGGAAGAGGACCTAAGATGATCCTATCATCCTTGTGAGGCATTTTTTGTTCCTTAGGAAGGAGGACAAAGAAGTTTAGATGTTGTTTGGAGTCTATGGGCCTTTCAGCCCCTAGCAATTAAGAGATGATGTTTATACTCTCTCTTGTTGCTCTTGCAAGGTGTTTGACAAGTGGGAGATTTATTGCGAAAATGTGTCTCAACCTTGTAATTATATAATGTTTATTGTTGATAGGATGCATTTAATATATCTATGCTAGTTACATTTATAGGCATAAGCTATAGTGGCAAAACGAGGTACAACAGAATGTGAGTGTGTTAACAAAAATAATTTAAAATATATTAAAGTGTTGACATAAATTAAACTAATAATATATTATAACTTTGGATCATTCATTATTAGGTCTCAAATTTGGCAGTAGATATTTTGTTGGCTTTTCTTGCCCTAGAAGGCAACCCTATTTTATGAGGGCATTGTATTATGGTTATGTGTTGTGATGTATTCTAAGAGTCTGATAGCAATTATGTTGCCATTGGATCTCTAGCTAGTGATACTCATGTGAGAAGCTTGCTCTGCAAGTATATTGTAACCTTTTTTATTTTTGAATAATATATTGGGTGGCTTTAGGAGTGGAATTTTTTCTCCCGAAAGTGTTTTCCCCACATAAATTGTTGTGTTGTGGTATGCATGATATTTATGTTTGTAATTTTTTGCATTATTCTCCTCTTAATATTAGTGTAGGAAGTTGTCTTGCTACCATAGCTTCCTTACGAAAATAAGGGTAGAGTAAGAAACACCATATATGATGGAACCTATCTGAAAATAAGTCGGTTAAGTAACAAACTTGCGGCTAGTCAACAAAGGTTGTGCGGTATTGTAGTTAAGACTTGGAATGACAGGTAAAGTCGGTTAAGTTTTCTTGTGACCATTCAAATGCTTTGGAAGTTAAATGAAAATTGTCTATGGATGTTCATTGGATGACAAGGAGGTACTAAGACATTGAGAGTTCAAGCTAACCTATAGGAGGAGATAGATATATAGAGAATGTCGTAGGGCGGTGAAGTGAGAATGGATTCAGAAGGGTTATGCTGTCAAATTATCTCTAGATGGAGCAAGATGTAAATCTCCATTTAAAGGCTTAGAGCTTGCTTTGTATTGTAACTATTTATTTTTTGTTGAATAATACAATGAATCTATGCTTTTGATGTGTGGGGATTTTTACCTGAAATGTTTTTCCCCACATAAATCTTTGTGTTCATGACTTCTATTTTATCTTCCACGTTTGTTGATTTCGTTTTCTGAATTTTTTAAATGCTTTTTGTTGAAACTGGCTGATCTTGAAAGACCTTAAATTGCATAAAATTTCCTGTAAGGATTAATGGTGGGAAATGAACTATGTTTGATTCTACTTTGTGGCATAGTAGTATGTGCTTTTGAGGCTATTTGAAGGAATGGGTGTTATCGAAGGCATATACTGATCTCAGATGCTCATTCTGGGATGAACCATATTTCCTTTCAATTGATATCAGAGCCTTCTTCTGGGATTTGGTTATTCCTGGTGTTTTTGTTTCTAGGTATTCCTTCTGTGAAGATTTCCTAGTCTGGCAAGCTTAAGGAAATCTAAAGGAATCGGCTGAAGATTGATCCTTTGGGGGGTGGAAGTTGTTTTCCCCTTTTTTTAGTTTCAGGAGACAACACACAACTTGAAGGATGGTGAAGATGGAGAAAATGGAGTTGGTCATATTGAAATGATGTGATCCGAAGCTCATAGTTGATAGTGCAATAATCTTGATGCATGGGGTGGGGTTTGTTGCTTTGTGGTTGTATTGCAGCAAATCTTTCATATTAGGTGTCTGTGTGAGAGGCTCCTTGATGATATGGAGAATCTTGGGTTTCTATTTCACCATGGAGTAATGTGCTTATGTTGGGTGCTTCTTCTTGGCATTGGAAGGGGGTGATCCCATAATAGTGGTTTACACTTTTTGGGGCATCCTGATTTTTGCTAAAATCACATACTTTTAGAAAATATAATGATTTAAGCCTTGAAAAGTTCCATTTAAAGGTAAAATTTAAGAGAGTTTTATCAAACCACCTTAGATCAAACCCCCTTAGATAGAACCTCGCTAATTTTAAACCATACCTATAATGGAGTCTCCTATACACCTATCAAAATGTTGATAAAAAACCAAATTTGATTTACTTTTTGGGTGATAAAATGAGTTTATTAAAAATTTATTATTTGTAAGCATGTAGTCCTTATTATAAGCTTCCCAAAAAAGTATAATTTTAAATATATTTAATTTGATTATTATGTTTTTTTTTGTATTTCTGCATAGATGCTCATAGGTTTTAGAAAAATCCAAACTCTATATTACGCACATATGGAAAATAGTAGATTATAAAAAATGAAAAATATATTCTAGGTAAGTATTGATGTCCTTGATCTAGTAAAAAAAATTGAATTTTACCCACATACAAAAAAAATTATGTTGTTTATGGTGAGCATCACTCTTTAAAAATGGTGTTTACTACTAAAATCTAGTTTTCAAAGGAGATGGAAAAAGAAATGCAATCTGATTCAAAAAAAAATAAAATTAGAATCTACAGACAAAACGTCACAAATCACTACTTTGTGTCATCTTCAAATTCCTCATTTTTTGGTAGCTATAGGTGCCTAGAAGTGAAGATTTAGTTAAAAAAAATAGTTCAAAATCTAGTTTGGCCAAAAATTGTAAACCATATTGTGGGATCACCCAAGGTATTATTTTTGTTACCCTGATTGCATGTATGCTATGGAGTTGATCATTGGATGATCTGGAAGCTTCTAGAATAGCTTGTCTCTCTCGAATGCATGTGTATGATGGTGGTTGTGGAATTGGCCTAAAATAGGCCTAGTGTTCCTAAACTAATTTTCCTTTTATGGATGCTTTGTACTTGCATGGCTCAGATTCATGTTCCTTGGATTTGAGGGTTTATAGATTTTCCTAAAATCTATGGTGATGATCATTCATGATAATCAATTATTTTGATTTAACCATTATGGTGTTTTTTGTTTCATACTTTGGAGTCTTCCAAATGTGAAATGGATGTGGATGTGCATGAGTGTTTTTCAAACACAATGGTTTTTCAGGTTTTACACGATCAAGATAAAACTTGTGGTTTTGTGAAGCTATGGTTAAGCTATTTTCTAGTCCCTTGCTTTTGGGGTGTTACTAGATGAGATAGTTGGAGTTTTGCATGAATTCTCCATGCATGGTGAGAGGAGGTGATATGCTTTCTCTACATGGGAGTGTTGGTATGTGATTAGTCACTCAACATTTCTATGGTGATGCTTGGTGGGTTCCTAGACTATGGTTCTCAGGTTGTGGACCTGTTTGGTAATCAGATTTGTGTATAATCTAGTGCTTGAGTCATGTTGTCTACATTATCATTCTCTTTGAGATCTCATTTTGTTGATTACTAGTGCAATTATGGGTTTGCATGTTTCAGTGTATTCAATCTATGAGTTATGCAATTTTGTAGGTGTGTACAACTTATTGATTGTAGTGGGAGAACTTGAAAGTGGACTGTCTATATCCATGAGGTTGATTCAGTGTTGATGCAGACTTGTTAGCTAGCCTTGTATGTGGTCGCTTGTGCATTGGTGTAGTTGCTTAGAGATGAGATGATGGATGATGTTTGAGTACCTAGATAGTCAGTTATGGGGACCTATAGTATGTGTATCATGATGTCATAAATAGCTTGGATACACAACTTTGTGCAAGTTTTTGACAATGATGGCATTTTTGCTTGGTTTGGAGATCTTGGTGCCACTTGGAATTGTTGTCATATGGACATGTTGATGTGTGGACTTGGAGGATTTTTAGATTAGTAGATGTTTGGTCATGATGCTTGGAGAGATCACTTGTCACAGTTCAGTGGGAGCTTTAGTAGTGATTGTGGATGAATGATCTTCTTTAGTGTTGTAGATGTTACTAGGAGGAGCTCTTAGATTCTATTGTTGCAAAAGGGTTCTTTCACATTTTCTTGGAAAATAATTGAAGATGTGTAGCATCTCAATGCCATGGAGGAATTTTGTGTTCTTTGGGTTGAGGTGCTAGTTTTTGAGAAGTAATGTTGGTTTAGAGTTTGTTTGTTTTATGTCAACATATACTCTTGATTGTGCATTAGAGTTTTGGCATGATGCATTTCTCTTGAGACCATGGTATGTTCACTTGGAGCATGGGATCTCCTAAGGGGGATGGTAAGATCATGATGTCATGATAAGCTCCTGATTCAAATGATTGGAACTTTAATAGTGGTCTAGAGATTCTCTATTTTTTGGGTGCATTGGTCATATTCTTGAGAACTTCATGATAGTGCAATGGTGCATTTGGATTTTAGCATGAGATGATTTTTTGCAGGTGCTCATGGATACATGATTAATGAGGTGAGGCTATATCCCTCTTGAGATGAGAGAATTGTTGTTGAGATGGTTACTCTTGATGAGATTTTAGCAGAAAGTTTGAGGAGCCTACACCTTGGTTGGCCATGAGTTCAACAAAGACCTATGAGGAGATTATTCTTGGAGTGAGTCATGGTGACTTAGTTATCTTGGAGGAGAATTCCCATTCCCCACTCTTGGTCTACTCGACAAATTATTTTTTGAGAGGTATTTTCCCATTATATATTTTAGATGTGTTTGTGTTTCGTGCTTTAATTCTCATGGAATTGAGTTGATCCATGATGATGCATTATGGAGACTCATTTGAGGATGGTTTAGCATGAGTTTATATGCTTTATTTCATAGAAATGGATCTTGAGCTGCTATTAGATGGTTCTAAAGGATTCATTGTGAGATATGGATAGCATGGTTATCTCCTTAGGTTTGTATTTTCATTTATGATGATTATAGGGGATGGTAGTGGGATGATTTCCTGAGATGGGAAATGGAGTAGTTTGATCTTCTTTGAGAAGCTTACATCCATGTAGATAGATGATACATATGTCATGTTTGATCTCTTGAGATTGAAATTTTTTGGGTGCTGTTATATCTTTTCTATAGGGGTTGTGAAGGAGATCTTACTTGACATAATTGGAACTTAGATGTGTATGTAGAAGGGCATGCTACATGTTTATGATTTGCAAATTTTTCTCTTTAGTTTGGTTCTTCTTCTTGTATGTTTAGATTCATATGACTTTATATGTGAGATTTCTATGTGGAGCTATGGTGATCACTAGTTTTTGGTCATGTGTTGTCACTTGGGTGATGACATGAAAGTTCTTGTATCTTTTTCTTTTTTCAGATATGGAGAACATGGGAGAGCTATGAAAGATTGTTGAGAGATGTTTCTTGCAGTAGTTGGTTGTAGGATTTACAAATATTTGTGGTTAGTCCTTAGTACTACATGGCCACACTTTCTATGTGTTGTGATTAGTAGACTTGTTATGCCTTTGATATTTTCAGATTTTGCATTACTCATATAGTGGGAGTTCCTAGATGTGTTTGGTCTTCTTTGACTGGTTCACACATGGAGCTAGTATTTGTAGTTGATGGGTTGGCTATGTAGGTGGCATGAGTTTGCTGATATGGATACATTCGAGGTATGAGTGATTGGAAATATTAGCACTTGTTGTGTGTGCTATTTTTTAGTCATGTGGGTTGGTTAGTTTTATGGGAGCAGTCATTTTCCTGATTGTTGTTCTAAGCTGATATTCTATCTTTTTTTCTAGATGATGTCTTCATGGTTGTGTTTACATTGAAGCTTTGAAGATTATGTTGTTGATACTTTTGTAAAGGATTTTAAGAATATTGAAGTGGTAGCAGTATTATGTAGCCTTTTCTATCAATTGGTTATGATGCTTGTGTTATTTAGACTGGTGTATATTCACCATGGCTTGTTATTTTCCTTTAGAGGATGACTAGAACTATTTCCTGAGATGGTGAACATCTTGGATGTTGTTGTAGGTATCTTGGATGGTACCGTGACTTTGAGCATTGATTAGGAACCAATAAGTTCTTTGTCAATTGAGAGAATGTTGAGAATAGGTGTCTCAAACTTACCGGTAAGGATCTCTAAAATCAGGAAAATATTCAACCAGGTCAAAGTCTTCTACACCGCAATACCACAAAATTCTACATTGGTGCTTGTGGTATTGCGGGGAATAGTTGCTACCCACCACCCTAAAACAATCCATTCATGAAGCTTATGGTAGTGTGGGATATCCCACCACCCCACGATAATGTTTGGAATGTATGGTGGGTTGGTAGTGAGTTGGGGAAAGATCTACTACACTGCAATACCATAGAGGTTCAAGATAGTACTAGCAGGTTGGTGGTAGGTAACCCACCATCTTATGATAGTCCATGAGGAGGAGTGCAATTGTGAGGGAGGAGTCATAACCCACAACCTTGTGTTGGTCAGTTGGAAAGGACTACGATATAGCAGTAGGTTGCAATGTTGCAGTGGTTAGTCAAAGTGGTAGAAGTAAACCACAGTCCTACAACTAGTCAAAAAAGGTTGTGCAGTATTGTGGTTAAGACTTGGAACGACAGGTAAAGTTGGTTAATTTTTCTTGTGACTGTTCGATTGCTTTAGAAGTTGAATAAGAACTACCTGTGGATGTTCATTAGATGACAAGGCAGTACTAAGACATCAAGAGGTTAAGTTGACCTGTAGGAGGAGAAATATATATAGAGAATGTCATAGGGTGGTGAATTGAGACTAGATTTAGGGGGGTTATGTTGTCAAATTATCTCCAAATGGAATATGATGTAAATCTCCATGTAAAGGCTTAGAGCCTACTTTGTATTGTAACTGTTTATTTGTTGTTGAATAATACAATGAATCTATGCTTTTGGAGTGTGGGGTTTTTTTACCCAAAAGGGTTTTCCCCACGTAAATATTTGTGTTCATGTCTTTTGTTCTATCTTTCATGTTTTATTTTATTTTTTGTTGAATCTGTTCAATGCTTGTTGTTGAAACTAGTTGATCTTAAAAGATCTTAAATTGCATTAACTTTCCTCTAAGGATTAATGGTGAGAAATGAACTATTTCTAATTCCACTTTGTGGCATAGTAGTATGTGCTTTTGAGGCTATTTCGAGGAATGAATGTTACCAAAGGTGCATACTGATCTCAGATGCTCATTCTGGGATGACCCATATTTCCCTTCATGATCCCATGGGATGATGAAATCCCTAGATAGGTAACCTAAAAAAAGAAAATGAGATCACTTATTTATGATCCTTAAGATCACTCTAAGATGCAAGATGAGAGAATATATAAGTAGATCATGAGAATTAAAAGACACTAGTTTATTTTAGATCCCAAATCCTAATGTGAAAGATTGATTTTAAACCCAATTTTAGGTGTGAAAAGATATGCAAAATAATATTGTTGAAATAAAAATAGATAACAAAGATTAATTATTCAAGATTTTATTATAGAAAATGATTTCATATAAAGAAGCTAAGCACTTTTTAAAAAGAAAGGGGGATTTGAATAAAGGTACTTGGTTTCCAATGCCAATTTTTTTAGAAGAATAATTGATCCAATGTAAGGATCTCCAAACCATATTTCCAACACTTTTTGAATTTCAAAAGATCTAACTCATGCACATAAAGATCAACAAAAACCCCTTGAAAATAAAAATAGCTCAAGTTATATGTAAGTAAGGTTTGTTAGAGATGTCAACAATTCATGTATATCTATAGATTTGTAATCAATTAAAATCAATTTTAATTATTAATTTTCAACTAGTCAAATACATTATGATATAAGATTAGATCAAATGTGTGGTGATACCTATCAGATGCATGAAAGATTAGATTATATGCATACTAGGTTATCTCAGAAGCATAATAGGTATACCAAAAAGTGTCGCAATTTAGATCAAAAGCACAAGAATTCATCTAAAAAATTCCATAAATCTATCATATGTGCTAATATATGAATTTATTGTGAAAATCTATCTATAATTCAAATGCTATACAATATATATATATCAAATTATCCTAGTGTCGACTTAGATGTGTTGCAAGTTAGCTTAGATGCACCCTAAGTTGGATTAGATGCATGAAAAGTCATCTTAGATATGCCATATAATGAATCAAATGTGTCGATATGAACTTGCAACCTTCAAAAAGTCAAATTTCTTGTAAAAATATATTGTTAGAATATTAAGGACATGAGTCACACTAGGTGTGCCAAAATATGGATGATGAAAATGTGGATTATGTAAAATAGGAATAATACAATGAAAGTACCAAATTCACACTCAAAAATCATAATAAATATTATGATCTATGCATGAATCGACTAATGAATAATTATACCATAGCAAAGACCTTGATTTGCTCCATTGTTTCTTTGATACTTGCTTGAATACTTGATATGTGAGTTGCTCATAAAAATTGGATAACCATGATAGCACAATGATAGTATGATATCATTAATTTTCAATGACAAGGATATATGCTCAAAGATAATGGATAGATAGGAGAGTTAGATGATAAGAGATATTAATATGAACTTTCTTGATAATGATAATTCTTTTTCTTGATAATGCTAGCTAGGGAATCATGTGTAGATAAATGGTTTTATTTATATCCTTCACTTAATGTTTGACCAATGGTGGAGATTAATTAGAAGAATCAGTGGATGATAAAAATTGAGAAAGGGTAGGATCTAAAATTAGTAAATGGATTGGATTGATGAATTGGAATAGTTTAAAGAATTAAATAATTTTATTTAATTTGTAAGTGTAGAGTGTGAAAAGTGAACTACTATAAAGGATAATCAAACCCTTTGAGGATTCAAGTTTCAAACCTCCACTTAGGTAAGTATTCATGTAATTTTGACCTTCAAGTTTACTTATTAATTAATTAAATAGGTGTTCTAATAGATAAAAAAAATATTTGAACCATTTAGACTTCAAAAATTGAAAATACAAAGCATAGAGATTTTTGAAACAACTTGACAAGCTCCTTGTCTAGGACTAATGTGTAGCTATCAGATGATAGCACATTGCTCTAGTGTCTTGTATGGACAAAAATATAAATTATCATAGGGAAACTCAAAACACTATGTGTAAGGTTCTAGACATGATAGGATATAAAAGACAATAAATATAGAGTAATTGGAATGAAAATATTAAATGAACTTACACAAAAATTACAAGAGTTTAGGACATCACCAAAGAAATACAACAAGATCAAATCTCTCTCCAAACAACTCCTTCACTTGTACCTAGACACAAGACCAAATAGAAAGGTTGGGTAGTTGTATAGGAAGTTGCCTTAGTCAAAACCCCAATTTTGGTGTTCCCACCTCCACGGATAGCCTTAGACAAGATGATAGAAATAGACATAAAGTAATGGAAATGACAATATGCTAACAAAATAAATACAATATGCTCAGTATAAAATATTTAAGAGTTACCACTTCCAAGAAAAAAGTAGAGTATCTTGTTGGTGGAATGAAGAAGTAGCAAGAATCCTCAAGATGGGAGAGACTTCCTTGAATGATAACCATGGATCTTTACAAGATATCATTGTGATTATAGCAATGGTGGAACAATGGATTTTTCTCTAAAAGCTATCAATGAGAGAGATATACAAATGTCATTGATATGAATCCTATTGACCTCAAATACTAGGATCCCCCTCAAATAAAGACAAAATGAAAAAAGAGAATATTGATAGGTTTTAGAGAAAAATCCATTGATATGAAGAAGGAGCACATAGAACTGCCTATGGGTCACACAAATGGAGGAAAATCAAGGATTTTTTGTAACCCATAGAACTATCTCTTATTGATATGAAGGAGCACATAAAGAAAAAATGAAAATAAAAATTTAGGTCAACATAAAAGAATACCTAAATTCCCCCAATGCTTTGCATTGTCCCCTAATGTAAAAAATAAAAGTATAAAAAGAAGAAGAATGATGATATAAATAGAGGAAATGTACATCAGTTTGTCTCCCCTATATCCAATTAGGTATCTTGGGTCCTCTAAGAGAGACCATAAGCATACAAAAGTAAGTATGGGGGAAAATAGAAAAATAGGAAAACTCTAATCAACAGCCATGAAGGGTATTGCTCTAGTTGATCATTCCCATCAAGTCATCCTCCTCCCAATCTAGATCATATGGGGAAGGAGGTTGAGCTTAAAAAGGAACAATGGATAAGAAAGTACCAAGAATATCACCTACAACAAGGGCTAGAGATGAGGTTGCCTCAATATTCCCATCTACTAGTTCTTACAAGTGAAGTGTCAACAATCGTATAAAGGTAGTTGATAGAGCTGGAATATCCTCTAGAGAGTCAAGCATACACTTCTTCAATAGGAGTGTGGTGACTCGATTATCAGCTATGGAAGAATAGGAGCCTTAGATTCAACCTCTGGAGGCTCAAAGTAGTGAAAAAAATTGGTGAAGAAGGAATCTCTTCAATGGCAAGAATAGAAGAAGGGGAGCCAAAGGGGAAAAATTCTTATGGTAGAATTCAAAGATGAGACCCTACTCAAGCTTACACTAGACATGACCTTCATATGATGTATTTCTATGGGTTGCACAAATGGAAGAAAATTAGGCAAAGAAGTGATAAGAGGAAATTCTAAAGAGGAGCAATGAATAAATGCACTTTTTTGGGGTGAGGTTCATCCACATCTCTTGAAGGAGCCTGAAGTAAGATGAAAAAATAAGTGGAAACAAAATAAAACTTAGGAGTTGAAACAAAATACACATCCTTGATTTTCTATGAAGCATTATGTTCCCTTACCATTGCAAATCGACAACATTTGTTCTCATGTGCAAGCTGGTTCTTACGAAGATGGGGACTAGGAACATAGGCAAGACAAGATGTAGGGTCATATTTTTCAACTAGTAAAGTTGTCTTTACAACCATTTTCAGTGGAAGCATAGGTTCCATATGTGGAACATGAGATGCTAGGGGTGCACAAACCTTAGCATCAATCACGAGTGCCTTTCCTCTTTGTGTCTTTTGCGTAGTAGGAGAAATAGGAGGAACCCTTAAGGGTTGAGATGTCAGAGTTGCACACAAAAGATTAATTGAAGAATATTGTTACCCTTTCCATACATATTAGAGTAAGGGATAATAGGAATAATTGGAATCTCAAGGACATGGGACTTTGAATTTGACAACATAGGTGCCTTTCCTTTTCCTATGCTAGACATAGTTGAAGGAATAGAAGGCACTAATGGAGGTTGCAAGGTCTTAGAAGAATGGGGAGGTCTACTTGAGGGAGCATGTTTTTCCTTAACTCTCAAAGAAGAATAAGGCTTAGAGGACATAGTATGTTGTTGCATAGGAGTAGACTAGAAAGGATTTGTAGAAGAAGAAGGAGGTGGAACCAGATTAGACACTAAGCCCTTGATCTTATATTTATAATATCCTTTGTATAATAAAACACCATGGGGTAGCATGGGTCCCACCGAATTAGGCTAGAAATGATCAAGAGAAAATCCTCCGCATGACACTAGTGGCTTATATGTAGTGTCCTAAATAGACTGCACAATACCCTCATGAGGAAACTTCAAAAAATTATGAACAACAAAAGTGGTAGCATTCATGAAAACTAGCCAAGAAATGCATTATCTCACTCTGAATGAGTTTGATTCCAGGGTATCACAATTTTTTTTGTAGAGATAGTCTTAGGCCCCACGATGAATGGTAGCCTTATACTTGTCATATCTTTCCTTATGTAGGCCATTGATGAAGAGTGTCTCCTCTATTATAATATTGACCCTACTGGCAAGGTCAACTATAACACCAATAAGGACATTACCATTGACCCGAGTAGGAATGTAAAGAGGATAGTACTCTCTGTGATAAGGAAAGTCATTAGGAATAAAAGATACATTTGACATCTTAACCTTTTAACTTGGAGGGGAGATCAAAGTGATGGATACCATGTTCACTTATGCAACATCATCATATGGAGTAGAAGAAGAATTAATAATAAAATTATAAGAATGAGGTGGAAAACGGTTTGTGTTAATCTACAACTAACTATTGTCCTTAGAATTTTTTTTTTTTGAGTTCTACTTCTTACTATCAAGTCAGATGTTACCACTATCTATGTGATCATGAATTCCATGTCTTGGGCATACACAATGTTTGGTATCATGTCCAAGCACTCAATGGTATTGGAAAAACTCAGAAGCATCATACCAACTGGAGTATGACTTGTTACCATGGAGAGATCTAGTCTCTGGTAGGGCGATTAAATTATCTCTTAATAACTTCTAGAGTATGCTTAGATAAGAATCAAATAATTTTATGAAAACCTAAATATGTTGTGATCAAGCATACTATTCGTAGTTGATTGAGGGATGGTCATCACATTATTTATTACCTAATTTTTCTTTGACCCTCTAGAAGAAGAGAAAACTCCAAAATTATCAAGATGTGAGGATGAGGCAGAAGCCCCATACTAGGTCAACATCTACTGATAATCTCATAGTGTAGTACATAGATGAGAAAAGAAGGATAATTCATTAAGGACACTCATTCCCTCAATATCAGCTTGAGATTTCCCATGAACATTCTTTGAATGTCATGATCAAGTGGGATATAGGGAATTTGTGCAGAGATGGATTAATGAGAAATGAAATTAGTTAACTTCTCATTAGGTTGTTGCTTATAATAGATAAGATTAACAATAGTGACCTTGGAGCTAATGTTCACCTAAAACTACTATAAGAATTGATTCATGAACTGATTGAAAGAAAAGATAGAATTATTAGGAAATGAGAAAAACCATTCCAATATGGTATCCTTAAGGGATCATGGGAAAAAAATTGCTAACAAATGGTCTTGATGCAAGAAATCACTACACAAAGCAATAAAATGATTATCATGTATCTATGAATCCCCCTTACCACTGCACTTGTCAAATTTAGGTATTTTGATCTCTTGGGGCATAAGAGCATTCATGATGTTCAAAGAAATAAGGTTGTGATGATAGTAAGGAGTAAGCATGGATTGCTTATCCATCTTAATTAGATTAGCAAGTCGAGATTGCATTTGACCCATGTTTCACAAGGTGTTCAAAATGGGATTAGATGGCAGGAAGGTACATTATTCATTGCAACAAAAGCTGGCACTGTGGGAGTTTGAAGTACAGAACTAGGTGGAGGAGGGATGTTATACCCTAAAGTATTTTGAGAAACATTAACACTAGGATTAGTAGGAGTCACAAACATTGTGCTTGTATTATTGGTAGAAGACATAGGTAGTTATACTAGGATAAACATCTACCATGTGCATAGACACCTCAAGCATCGAAATATTCAACTAGGTTCTAATGGTACCTGATTAAGCATCATGAGGTTGACTCAAGATTGATGTGTATGAAGGTACATGAGTCTCAAATATTTTTTTTAATTTACGAAGAAACTCAAGGCCCTTACAATCTGAGATGAGAAATTCTCTTAGATTACCAATGATAGGAGCAACTTGAGCAAATAAGTTGTCATGATTAAGGAAATATTCAAAGTGCTTCATATTCTCCTCGAAAGAATGAACTTGCTCAAAGGGGACCCTTAGAGAATCCTCAAAATCTAAAGGAGGAGGAGACCCAGGAGGAGAATTTGGTTGAGATTTTGAAGTAGAAGAATTCCCAAAGACTGGTTGATAGTCAAAAGGATCAGGATTTCCAGAGAACATCAAGTAAGGTCTAGTATGACTATATAGATCTATAGGTATGGTAGTTCTCAATATTCTTCTAATTACACCCCTAGAAGTTATAGATTGGGTCATGAATCTCATAGAACATTATTCACAACACACAATCTTATAAACTCCAAAAAACAAGAGAAGAGAATGCAAGAGAGAACAAAAAATATTTGATTATTTTAAATGTTATTTTGAGAAATATCTTCAAAAAGCAAGTTCACATTAGGTTCACCAAAATGTAGAGTATGAAAAGTAAATCACTGTAAAGAATAATCAAACCCTTTGAGGATTCAAGTTTCAACCCTCCACTCAAGAAAGCCTTTAGGTAATTGTGACCTTCAAGTTTACCTATTAATTAATTAAATGTGTTTTGATAGAGCAAATAAATTATATGAGCCCTTTATAATTAAAAAACTAAAAATATAGAACATAGAGGTATCTCAAACAACCTAACAAGCTCTTTTTCTAGGACTAATGTGCGGTTATCAGACGATAGTGCACCATGACAGTGTCTCGTATGGATAGAAAACAAAAATTGTCATAGGGAAACTAAAAAAACTTTATGCAGGGTTTTGTATGTAACAGGATATAAAAGATGAACATATAGAAAATATAGAGTAACTAGAATGAAAATATTAAATGAACTTAAATGAAAATGACAAGGAATAGTTTAGAACATCACTGAAGAAATCCGACGAGATCAAAGCTCTCTCCAAACAACTCCTTCACCTATACCTACACACAAAAGACCAAAGAGAGGGGTTGGGTGGCTATATAGGATTTTTCCTCAATCAAACCCCTATTTTGATGTGCCCACCTCCATGGAAAGCCTTAGAAAAGAAGATAGAAATATACATAAAGTAGTGGAAATGACAACATGCTAAGAAAATAATGAGAGTATGCTCAACATCAAATCTTGAAGATTTTCCATTCCCAAGCACAGAAGCGAAGTAGCTTGTTGTGAAATGAAGAATTAGAAAGAATCCTCAAGATGGACTATGATTGTAGTAATGGTGGAACAATGGAGTTTTCTCTAAAAAATTTCAATGAGAGAGAGAGATAGAGAATGTTGTAGAATAGTCAAGAATTGTGTTCTCAAAAGATCTCAATTCTAGCCCAAGAAAGAAGGCCTTTTGGTCCCAAATAGAATTCCAAAAGGATTCTCAACAAGAGTGTAGGTTGGTAGAGGTGTTACACTGCTAGAATGTGGTAATTGTAACATCCCAATAGCTAACACAATCATGGATTTTTGTAGGAAATGAGAACGACGTGTAGACGTCTTTGTGTTGCACACCTATTTGAGTGAAAATCACATTTAACCATTGAGGAGCTAGACATTCCAAGTGCTGAGAGATGGTTTGGATTGAAATTGGGATTAAAGAGCATAATTATCTTAATTGTAACTAAAGTGGAGGCATATGTAATGTGAAATTTCATAGGATGCAATTTATGACAATAAGCATAGTTGGAAAAATAAATAAAATATTAATTTTATTTATTTTGGAGGGAAAGAGGTAATTAAATTAATCATTTCAATTTATTTAATTATGGAAGAAGTGTTAGCTAATTAAATATTTTTTAAAAATTATATGATTATAGTGGAAAAAAAGTAATTGAAATAATTTAAATTAATGTTGGAGGGAAAATAATAAATTAATTAGAAAATAATAAATTAATTAAATAATTAAAATTATTTAATTAATATATAGAAGAATTGATGGAAAAATGATAAAATGGAAAGATGAAAATACATTAGTCATTTTTAGGTGTCTACAAATATAATACAAGATAATATATGAGCTAGTAAAAGCTAAAATAAGAATACTACTAGCACTACTAAAAGATGCTAATTTAGAGAGATTTGGAACATATGGTGAGTATGTACATAAAAATATAAAGAGGGAAGTACAAAAGAAGTTATATAAAGGGAAAGAAATACTACATAAAAAAATGGGGTTCACAAAAGATTCAAAACCCTCTAGATTATTATAGATATTTTATACTCACCACCACCATTAGAAGTAGGGGAAACACTTGTGTGGTAGTTAATAAGGTTGAAAACTAGACCACTTGAGTTTGAGATAAGGGATTGTAAAACCCATAAGGTGATCAAATAAGAAGAGCTCAAGAAGTAGTCTCCAACAAGTTTCTACAAGGATAAAATTAACTACAACACCACCACAAAAAATAAAATTAGGAGTAGGTGGAGAGAAATCACCTATTAGAGAAAACATCCCTCCTATATATGAGAATATTAAAAAAAGGGAGATGTAAAATATTCACATCAAAGGGAAAACTAAAAATAAAAATATAAAAGAAAGTATACTTAAGTTGTAGCTAAGGAAGAATAAAAAAGAAGTTGAATTCATATCATAAGCCTTGAGTGTAAAAGTACCATAGAAGGAGATGATAAAAGTATTAGAAATAAGGGAATCTAAGAAAAATAGTACAAGGTTAGCCCAAAAAAAAACCCTTAAAAATAAAAGCAAGAAGAAAAGGAAGTACTAATGGATACCCAATTATTGTATAAATCCTTATTTACACAAGATATACCCTTGAAAATAGTGTAGATGTTCATATTGGTCACAAAGGAAAACAAGTAGATGATTAAGGAAGTGATATTATATTGTGGTAAGTTCTCACTCCATGATGGAGATAACTGAAGGATTCCCTAAGGATCTGGTCATAACACTTAAGAAAAAAAAGGGAAGAGTGCAACTTGAAGAATACATAAGGAGGCCCTAGAATTAATTATGTTAAATATCTCACCTGAAGGAAGAGGAAAATAGTATAGTCACAAGCTACAAATCTTAGATTAAAGTAGATAATAGACACTCTCTTACCCCAAGTAAAGGTAGTCAAGGAAAATGTTGAGAAAGAAACCATAGAAACCACACAAATGGCCTATAGTACTTTATTAGTAGAAGAATCAAAACAAATAAAGAACTTAGAAGAAATATGTGGGAGAGCCACTAATAGAACTAAAAATTGACACCACCTTTATAGAAGGAAAAATAATACATGTGAATGAAATACAAAAGCGATAATAAGAAAATGAGACATTATAAAAAGAATAGGAGATTAAACATGCTAAAAGAAGATAGTGGTAGGGGAAGATAGTATAATAAACTATTAGGGAACATTCCAATCCCTCCACTAACATCTTCCCTATTTGATCTTATGTAAAAATCAAAGAAATATCTCAAGTGGAAATATCATAAATTTATCCTATTTAGAAGCTCCAAATATGACATATCCTCCATAATATAGGAAAGGAGGACATACTTGAAAACATGTAGAGATAATAGACTCCCTTGAGTAATCTCTTACCACAATCCACACATAGCTACCAAAAATAAATGGGGATAACATATTACCATTGAATCAATAGTTGTGAGAGAGAATAAGTAGAATAATGATTGAAATCTAGATTAAGAGCCTACTGAGGGATATAGTTAGACAAGAATTGATAGTTGAAAAAGAGAAAAAATAACTATAAGATATGAGGAAGTTTATTGTGTAAGGAAACAAATTGCATAATACAAGAATATAATAGTAATTATGTTGCAAAATACTTGATAATAATACGCCACTTCGATGGGGAAATCTCCTAATCTACTTCAAGGGAGGTACCTCTAGAATATTCTTCAAGAAGAACACAACACCCCACATGATGGTAATAACTAACCTATACCTCCTATAGATACCATACTTATGCCTTGGATGCCACCCAACTTGACCTAGATACTTAACTAAAACCCTTAGGATGACCTAAATACCTATATATTATTATAATAATGATTATTTAACTCATTTAAGACTTAATTTAGCCACAAGATGACTACTCATAACCCAATACATACTATAGAGTTAGGGGCATAACATTCCCACTTCTTTACAAAAGCATTTTCCTCAACACTAATCACTTGTGTTATTTTTGTTTTTCTTCTCCTTCATCTCCTTTTCCACTTCTAATTATTTTTCTTTTTCTACTTCTTGTTCTTGTTCTTATTCTTTTTCTTTTTCTTTTGCTTCGTGTTAAATATATTTTTCTTGTTCTTTCTCTTATTGTTTTTCTTCTTTCTCTTGTTCTATTTCTTCTTCTTTTGCTACTTCTTGTTCTTGTTCTTCTTGATCTTGTTCTTTTTCTTCATTTTCTTGTTCTTATTCTTTTTATACTTCTTGTTTTGAAGAATTCACCTCCCAAAAAAATCCAAGAACTTCACTAATCTACAACCTTGGGGGTAAATTTAGTGGAAACCCTAATTTTACAATAAATCACACAAAATAAATAAAATCAGTTTAAATAACTTACTATATGTTAATAGATATTTGATCTCACTTCCCAAAAAATATATCCTAGAAATTCTCTGATTTGTTGTATTGGTAAAGAATTTGGTGAAAACCCTCATTTCACAATAAATCCTTTAATTCTTCACTAGTTGACCCCAAATATGGACTATACTAGTGGAAGTATTTTCTTAATAAACCCTCTAGAGATTATAAATAAATTCATTAATTTGCAGTTGTGGGATCAAACTAGGTTGAAATCCCAATGTAACCCTAATTCTACAATAATTCCTTTAATTATGCTCCAATTTCCTTTATATTTGTATAGTAGTACCTTTAATATAACCTAAAAACACCTTTTAAAACTTATATTTATTTTTCCAAAATTGGAAAGATATTTGCTTTCTAATATGACCTCCAAAATTGAAAAATCTCTTACCTTCATAGTGCCAAGATCATTTTATGGTACCACTTATATAATGAAAAAAATTGGACAATAGAAGAATATTATAAGAATATGATGCAAATAATTAATAATAATGTCACTTCAAGGGGAAAACCTCATAATCCACTTCAAGGGGGATACCTCCAATAATCTTCAATAAGAAACCAATACTATCCATTATGAAAATAACTAGCCACTTACTCCTATGCATACTTAATTATGCCTTGGATATCACCTACTCTAACCTAGATACTTAACTATAACCCTTAGAATGACCTAAATTCATATATATGATTATAATAATGATTATGTAACTCATTTAAGAGTTAAGGTAGCCACAAACCAACTACTCATAACCCAATACGCACTATAGGGTTGGAGGCATAACATATCACAAATTTCTCCTATTTAGAAGTTCCAAATAGGAGATATCGTACATAATATAACAAGGTAGGACATATTCA
The DNA here is from genome assembly GCA_007258455.2 of Sequoia sempervirens. Lineage (NCBI taxonomy): Eukaryota > Viridiplantae > Streptophyta > Pinopsida > Cupressales > Cupressaceae > Sequoia > Sequoia sempervirens. Next base: position 19,814 of record VDFB02353704.1, read on the forward strand.
AATAACATGTAGAGATAATAGAGTCCCTTGAGAAATCTCTTACCACAATCCACACAGCTACCAAAAAAATAGGGATACCACATTACCATTAAATCAAGCTGTGAGAGAGAATAAGTAGAATAATGACAGAAATATTGAATAAGAGTTTATAAATAGATATCATTAGATAATAATTTATGGTTTAAAAAGAGAAAAAATAACTAGAAGTCATGAGGAAGAAGTTCATTGACTCACAAACTAGCCTAGAAGTTCAAGTGAATAATAAGTAGGGAACATCCAACAATGTAAAAAATTGCACCAATTTTTCTTAAGCTAGCAAGAATCCACAAAGACACCACATATTTAGATGAAAACCATTGTGAAACAATAGAAAATGGATTCACTTTCGTATGGTTTAGAACATAGAGCGAACCCACTTCATACTTGTCTCATTGAAGGAAAACCCTAAAGATCTTAATCTAAAGTATGCAAAGGGGAAATAGATCTTGTAATAGGGTTGTCCTAGGGTTTGATTGTAAGCTAATGATGGGTTCACCACCAAGATAGGGCTTGGAAAGATAAATGAAATGCAACATGCAATGCTTAACCCTCATATGATGTAATCTTTAACTAGATGACCTAAAAATGCATATAAATCAAAACAGAAAGTTGCAAGATGGAAAGTGTGCACCTGAAAACCTGGAGATGACTCTATGGAGGCCTGAAATGCTAAAAATCCTAATTTTAAGGCTTTTTGGAACTCATACACCGGTTTGGGTGATTTAGTCCTAGATATGGGTTTCTGTGTAGAAACTAAAATCTGCCAAATGGGTGTCTAAAACTAAAAAACCTAGAAAATTACTTAAACTAGGACTCATATGCCAAAATTGGTGTATCAGTCTAGTTAGGGTTTTTTGAAGGTTCAAATTCTAAATCTGGTCTTCAATATCTACTCTATACTTCCTAATTGATTTCTAGATCCGAAACCTTGATTTGCAACTTGTAGAAGTTCTCCAAGTATCTCCAATGCAAGGTGACAACTTTGACAACTTTTGAACACTTTGAAAACTTTCTCCAAACTTTCTCTTCAATGTGTCTTCAATCTAAACCTGTAAATGACACACTGGAGAGAGGGAAAAATATTTTTTGTTAGTGGATAGGGGTTTGCCTTGGTTAAACCCTGTTTTGTTAATTAAACCTTGAAATGAAATAAAATAGGAATGGAGAATGATGAATGAAAAAAATAAGATGCTGTAACTCACCAAACCCTAGCAATAAGAGGCTGAAAACATGTATGAAGTAGCTCCAATGGATCTAGATCTTGACTCTTGCTTGAATAGGATAGATGTTGACTTGAGTGCTACCTTGAATCATGAAATCCTAGATTACAATTGTTAGCTCAAAAATAAACATGAGGCATGAAGACTTTGACATGATGCTTGATGCTTGAATAATGCTCTAAAATACTTGATAATTTTCCCTTGAATGCTATTGAATGCTCTTGTAAGAACTTGAATTCTCTTGTGAATTCAAACTTGCTATAAGAATGCTCATTCAACTTTCCAGGTCATTTGATTGATTGTTAGGTGAAAAATGAGTGAAATAAACTTGTATTTATACTTAATTATGCAAAAATTCCCAAAATTACAACACTACAAGCCGACATCAGATCTAGGAGGATAAAATCCCACCAAGAATTTGAGTTAACTTTAATTTTGGGTCACACGTGACTCATAGGCCCAAGATAGTGTATGAGTCCCATTAGGGATAAATTATGGGACCAAATTAAAAAATGCTTAGAAAGGTGTAAAATTAGAATCGAGACCCAAAAGCCTAGGTGGGACCAATATGCCCAAGGTGGTGTATGAGTCCTAGACCACCAAATCTGGGCTACACAACCTAAAAACACCTAAATTATGATTAGATGTTGATTTTTATCAAGATCATCCTTGAAAGGGTGCATTAAATGAGGCTTGTGGATGTCAAATAAGGCCAGTTAAAGCATAAAGAAGCCCAACTATTAATGACAACCTTAGAAAAGTGTGAAAGTGTGTTGCAACACTCTAAATAAGGTAGGATTAGGTTTATTTAGTTCACAAGGGCCCAAGACCTAATGTGAATGTTTCAAGCACATTACAACACTAAATCAAGGCAACATTAAGCTCAATTTAACAAGGAGGTCCCAAATGAACAAGGAAAAGTAACTTAGGGATATTTATGGTATTGCTATCAGGATTCAACCATGTATTTTTCAAGTCAAATTCATTGACCCATGTTTCATGAGTAGTGGTTCACAAGAACCCATCTCTCATGATAATGAATGGTGCACTTAGCACTCATTGCATCTAGGTGATGCTCACAGAGGTGAAGCACTGGGCCATCCTCGGAGGTCACCCATCCTAGTACTGCTCTAGCTTAAGCGCACTTAATCGTAGAGTTTTTCCCAAGGTTAATCCCACTTAGCTTGCAACCCCATTTGCAAAACCTTCAGCAAGTGTTGTTCCTTATGAACCATTCATTATAGATCCCCTTTAGCTCATCAATTGATAAGTAGGAGGTATTTTCCATAGCATGTCAAATTATGATATTGATAAGTAGGAGGTGAAAAATACACGGTTGAATCTTGATATCAATATCATAATTTGACACATTGTGAAAAATACCTCCTACTTATCAATTGATGAGCTAAAGGGGCTCTATAATGAATGGTTTATAAGGCACAACACTTGCTAAAGGTTTTTCAAATGGGGTTGCAAGCTAAGTGGGCTTAACCTTGGGGAAAACTCTGTGGTTAAGTACGCTTGAGCTGGAGTAATACTGGGATGGGTGACCTCCCAGGATGGCCTAGTGCTTCACCTTTGTGAGCATCACCTAGATGCAATGAGTGCTAAGTGGACCATTCATTATCTTAAGAGATGGGTTCTTGTGAACCACTACTCATGAAACATGGGGACCAATGAGTTTAACTCGAAAAATACATAGTTGAATCCTGATAGCAATATCATAATTTGACACACTATGGGAAATACCTCCTACTTATCAATTGATGAGCTAAAGGGGCTCTATAATGAATGGTTCATAAGGTAAAACACTTGCTAAAGGTTTTACAAATTGGTTTGCAAGCTAAGTGGGCTTAACCTTGGGGAAAACTCAGTGGTTAAGTGCGATTGAGCTAGAGCAGTACTGGGATGGGTGACCTCCTGGGACAACTCAATGCTTCATCTCTGTGAGCATCACCTAGATGCAATGAGTGCTAAGTGGACCAGTCATTATCATGAGAGATGGGTTCTTGTGAGCCACTACTCATGAAACATGGGTCAATGAGTTTGACTCAAAAAACAAACGATTGAATCCTGATAGCAATATTATAATTTGACACGCTATGGAAAATATACCTCCTACTTATCAATTGATGAGCTAAAGGGGCTCTATAATGAATAGTTCATAAGTCACAACACTTGTTGAAGTTTTTTAAAATGAGGTTGCAATCTAAGTGGGCTTAGCCTTGGGGAAAACTATGTGGTTAAGTGTGCTTGAGCTGGAACAGTGCTAAGATGGGTGACCTCCCAAGATGGCACAGTGCTTCACCTCTGTGAGCATCACCTAGATGCAATGAGTGCTAGGTGGACCAATCATTATCATGAGAGATGGGTTCTTGTGAAAAACTACTCATGAAACATGGGTCAATGAGTTTGAATTGAAAAATACACGATTAAATCCTGATAGCAATATCATAATTTGAAACGTTGTGGTAAATACCTCCTACTTATCAGTTGATGAGCTAAAGGGGCTCTATAATGAATGGTTCATAAGGCACAACACTTGTTGAATGTTTTTCAAATGGGGTTGCAAGCTAAGTGGGCTTAACCTTGGGGAAAACTTTGTGGTTAAGTATGCTTGAGCTGGAGCACTACTGGGATGGGTGACCTCCTGAGATAACCCAGTGCTTCACCTCCTTGACCATCAACTAGATGCAATGAGTGCTAAATGGACCATTCATTATCATGAGAGATGGGTTCTTGTGAACCACTACTCATGAAACATGGGTCAATGATTTTGACTTGAAAAATATATAGTTGAATCCTGATAGCAATATCATAATTTGACACGATATGGAAAATACCTCCTACTTATCAATTGATGAGCTAAAGGGGCTCTATAATGAATGGTTCATAAGGAACAACACTTGCTAAAAGTTTTGAAAATGGGGTCGCAAGCTAAGTGGGCTTAACCTTGGAGAAAACTTTATGGTTAAGTACGCTTGAGGTAGAGCAATACCGGGATGGGTGACCTCCCGAGATGGCCCAATGCTTCACCTCTATGAGCATCACCTAGATGCAATGAATGCTAAGTGGACCATTCATTATCATGAGATATGTGTTCTTGTGAACCACTACTCATGAAACATGGGTCAATGAGTTTGACTCAAAAAGTACACGGTTGAATCCTGATAGCAATATTATAATTTGATGCATGGAAAATACCTTCTACTTAGGGATACTTTTTCCATTGCCACACATTGAAATATAGATAATGAAAGCTTCTACATCCTTTAATATAATGAAGTACTTGGATGTAAGCCTTTGAGTTTACATAGAGAACTTGAAAAATCAATACTATTAGGTGCATGATTTGAGTGCACATAGTGAACTTCCACAATCAACATTAGTAGGTTCATGATAAGAGATAAAATTTAAGAGCCCTGATCAAATGATTGAGAGAAGTTGATGCAAATACCTTTGAATCAAGACTTTTATTGAGTTGAAATTTTATGTGGAGAAACATCTCAAGGAGTTGAACATAATGCTAAATGGACTTTTTTTATTGGAGCAAGTTTGGATACTTTTTGGGGGGCCATTTTCAACTATTTGAGGCCTCAATTTGAAAATTTCATGTTTTTTGGTAGTTTCCAAAAATAGTGTTTTTTTAAATAAAAAATTCAAACACTCTTCATGAAAACTATAAGTTTCTAATTCTCAATTAGTCTTAATTTAGTTAAGACTCAAATAACTAGTAAGTTTCATAGCCAAATGAGCAAGTGTGTAGGATTACTAAAAAGAGGTAGATTTCAACAAGGAATTTGACTAGTTTAAAAAGGGAAATTTTAGTTGGAGAAATCAAAATGGAGATGGTAATTTAATTGTTCGATAATTGAAACTATTTTACTATCAATAGTGATAGAACAAATTATGGTATGACTTATTAGTTGCATTAAAAGTGGTGGACGTATAGTTGACACACTCCACTAATCTACTAGTGGAAGCCATGAAAGCTTACAACTCTATTAAAATATTGGGGCACTTGAAATTTTTTATGGAAAACTAATCAAAATCAATGGACATATTCAACTGTTGTAGCAAGCCTTAACCCAATTGGAAAACACCTATACCCAACTACTACGAATATATAAGCATATCTTATCCTTAAAAATCGATAGTTTTGTATCATTTTGACAAATGTAGTAAATATTTTAGAGCATAGTTGTGGGGCATATTAGTTTTAAAGACTAGTAGATAGAGCTAGTATATCTTGAGAACAAGACATGAGTTCAATTAGGGGATGATGTTGGTAGGACTAAGCTACATAGCAAGTAAGATAGAAAAAGGTAAGGTCATTATAAGTCAAATGTACCACTTATACCTGATAAATGATAGAATCAAAGGGCCACAAGAAAAGGGACACATCTCTATATGTAACAATATGTATATACAAGATAGAGTAAAAGAGAGAATACAATATAGATATAAGATACGTAGATGATGAGATAAGATAGGTACAAAAAAATGGATAACTATAAGATGAGTAAGAGACTAAGAGAGAGGTATTAAATGTAAGAAGCAAATAAATGAGAGATAAGAATGTACTAAGATACTGATATTAATACACTACAAGTATAAATAGTAATTATATGATGATTGATACTAGTTGTTATATGAACATGATGAATAGTTAAATGTATGTATTCTGATTTATTTGCTTTGTGTTTCATTGTACTTCACTCTAATCCACAACATTCATTCTAATCTTGCTCTTGCCCCTTTACACTAGGGTATAAATATAAATTTGAAGAGCATAAGAACAAATCTTTGATATACACCTCCTTTTGCACTAACAATAAGGAAAGTAGTTGATTTTGCTAATATTAGGTTTGAAGTGAGTGATGTGGTGATTGGGTGATATGAAATGCCAAGGAACAACATAGTAGGAGGATCAACATTTTAAAAACTTAGACACTAATTTAACTAAACTATCTAATTATTTGGGGCTCCCCAATACTAATCTATCATTTCATTAAAATTAATATCTTAAGCTTCCATATATTTTGAATTTTATTACTTGGAGACATCTTTTTCGGGATTAATGATTTTTTTTAGATTTGAACAAAGGTTTGTAGATTGACCACTTGGGTTGGTTTTTTTGTTAATAAAAGAGATTAAACAAAGAGATTAAGTGTTGGTTTGAAGAGATATGAGACTTGTAATAGATCAATTTCTAAAATCAAATGCTATTATGTTGTAGGTAGTGTTAATATTGATCCCAAAAAAAAATACTTATCTTCTACAATTCTAACTTTTAAACTTTGTTTCTAGATAAAAAAATAATTTTATATTATCTTTACATCCAAATAATATACATATATTACTAATATCATTATTAAATAATATTTCTATATCATTATATCATATTTTTATATCGAATAATACGCCTCTTAATGGTGCAAAAGCTAGGTAAATTTAAACCATATCCTTGTAATTATTAGTTGATATGCTATATGTGGTGTGACCTTTTAGTCAGAAAGTTATCTCATACTGAGAAAAAAGTTATTTTTAGCTGGTAAACAATTTTTGATTGTTGTTAAATGATTCTTCACCCTCTGTAAAAAAATTCAATGTTCAATGCCCTATACACAAGTCTAAGTCACTCCAATGCATTAAAAATCCAAATACCAGCTAGTGTGTATATATTTTACAAATATTTTTTAATAACACTTAAGGCCATAATCAATTCATTTATTATTGATAGATCAAACCTTACGCCATCCCCATCTACCATCTAAAATCAAATCAAACTATATATGTATCAAATCAAATAGTGCTCAATTATTTTCTATAAAGGATATTTTTTCTATAATTTATATTCATGATTATTTGGTAAGGATATGTTTTTACAATGCATTGAAATAAATTTAATGGATTTAGAGCTTCTTTACAAGTGACAAATGGTGCCAACAAAAGTCACAAAGCATGGAAAAAATAAGAGTCGCAAAGCATGGGAAAAAGAAGAGTCACAAAGCATGGGAAAAATAAGAGCCATGTATTGTGTGTCTCTATAATAACATCAAACATGATAGATAAAATGTATGAATGTAGAAGGTGAAATTTTGAAAGGCATGAGTATTAATATTAAATCAATCTCCTACTACACCAAATTTGGTTATTTTCACACTATGAGACCTTAATGGTATTTATTTTCTCTCTTTGCATTCCCCATGTTGTTGTTGTTGCAAGTGAGTATCAAAGGTATTATGTCCCCTGAAAGCTTCATATCTTCCATGGAAAAATCCCAACCTAGCTTCAACCATGCAATTGTGGACCAATAGCAAAATTTATAAGACCTGGATGGTATGACAATTATTTGCTAGCTCCCTATCCAGAAAAATAGATCAAACTCAATGCCTAAACCAATTTCAACCTATGAAATAACACATATATGTTTAGGTGTCAAATATAAATATAGAATTATTAGGATGATAGAGTTGAAATCATTGTCGTGGAGAAATTATTTAGTGGAGGATAAGCATCATTGACAAAGTAGCCAAAGGAAAGCAATCCCAATTGTTAAATATGGCATAGAAATGAAGAATATTATAGCATAACACTGAAAATACTAAAAAACAGAGCATAAAAAGAGTAAAAAAATAAAATTCATTCATTCATCTATCCATCTATATAAAAGCTAAGAAAATACAATATTTAAGTCTTTAGAAAACTTCTGGAAGAAGTTGGAAACAACTAGTGAATAGATGGAGTAAGCTCCAAGTAACTAAACCTAATAAGAAGCATTTGAGAGCCTTCTGGAGTTAATGCATTCACCTACCAAAACTAACATAGTCAACACGAAGTTGCACACAATTGAAGTTATCTTTAACACTCCCTCCTAATCTCAACTGTACAATTATCAGTAATAACAATTCCTAAGTGTTTTCTTTGAAATTCAAAAACATTCTTTCCCAATGGTTTTGTAAAGATATCTACAAGTTGATCTCGTGATCCACCAAAGTCAAGAGAAATTTCTCCATTTTGGACGAGCTCTCAAATGAAGTGAAAGTGAGTGTCAATATGTTTTCTTTTCTTGTGGCAGACATGATTTTTGGACAAGGCAATTGCAGAACTCTTATCATAGAAAATAGGAGTTGGCTCCTTTTCAACATGTGCAAGTTCATTCAGAATCCTTCTTAGCCATACTGCTTGACAAGTTGTTGTAGTTGCAGCCACATACTTTGTCTCTGCTGAAGATATTGAGACTATGGGTTGTTTCTTGGATGCCCATGAGATGAGATTTGTTCCCAAGTGAAAAGCATAACCTGATGTGCTCTTCCTATCATCTATGCTGCCAGCATAATCACTATCTATGTAGCTTGAGATTGAAGAATCTTCAGATTGAGTGTACCATAATCCATAGTTGATTGTCCCTATAGCATATCTCATAATTCTTTTTGCTACCTTCCAATGTGAATCTTTTGGAGATTCCATGAATCTGGATACAAAAATTGTAGCAAACATTATGTCAGGTCTAGTTGCAGTGAGATACAAAAGACTGCCAACTAGCCTCTTGTACAAGGTAGAATCTACCGGTGGTCCATCATCTTGTTTGCTCAACTTTGTTCCTTGAGTAGTGGGTGTGTCTGCTGGTTTGCAACTATCCATTCTGATTTTTTTCAACATTTCTAAAGCATACTTTTGTTTACAAACAAAAATACCTTGAGCAAATTGGTTGATTTCAATTCCCAAAAAGTATTTCATGATTCCAAGATCAGTCATTTCATATTCCTTTTTCATGGCAGCTTTGAACTCATCTAACATCAAATTTCCTATATAAAGCAAGTCATTACTATAAAGACAAACAATGAGAATTTTACTTTCATGATCTATTTTTGTATAAATATTTGGCTCATCACGACTCTTGATAAATACACTATTGATGAAGTAAGAGTCAATCCGACTATATGAAGCTCTTGGGGCTTTTTTTAAGCCATACAATGCTTTCTTCAACTTATATACTTTATGCTCTTGTCCTTTGATTTCAAATCCTGGTGGCTGATCTACATATATCTCTTCTTCCAATATGTCATTTAAAAATGAAGATTTGACATCCATTTGGAAAACTTTCCATTCATTTTGAGCTGTAATAGCCAAAATAGTTCTGACTGTGTCTAATCTAGCCACTGGAGCAAAATTTTCTCCATAGTCTATGCCAAGTTGTTGAGAGAAACCCTTGGCAACCAGCCTTGCTTTGTTTTTTTCTATCTTTCCTTTGTCATTCAGCTTTGTCTTATATACCCATTTTACACCAATGTTGGTTTTGTCACTTGGTAGATCAACATGATCCCAAGTTTTGTTCTTTCCTATGGCTTCAATTTCTTGATTCATTGCATCAACCCAATGTTCCTCTTTTACTGCTTCTTCAAAGTGGGTTGGCTGATATGAAGGAAAGGAAAAAAGATCTTGTTCAATTGCATTTTCCTGCTCATATATTTCCCTTAAGCTTCCAGTTCTCTAATTGTCTATAGAAGAAGATGACTCACTGCTGGGATAATTACCATTTCCAAAGTGTTGTTGTTGACCTTGTACTTGTAATCTTGGTGGCCTTGGCCGATGAACTTGTTGATCTGAAGGTTCATCAAATAGTTGTAGTGGATTTGGACCATTCAAAGTTTCATTTTCTTGATCACTCCATGATTTTTTCTCAAGGAACTTGACATCTCTGCTCACCACGAATTTCTTAGTGATAGGATTGTAGAGTTTATAAGCTTTTGATTGTTCGCTATAGCTGACAAAGATACATTTTTCACTCCTATTGTCATTTTTTTGTCTCAGCTCCTCTGGAACGTGTGCAAATACTATGCATCAAAAAATTATAAAATGAGCTACATTCATATTTGTACCAGACCAAGCCTCTTGTGGCACTTTTCCTTGAACACTAGTTTTGGGAGATCTATTGAAAATATAGATTGTAGTAGAAACTGCATCAGCCCAATCATCATTAGACAAATTCTTTTCTTTGAGCATGCATCTAGCCATATTCATGATGGTTTTATTTTTCCTTTTAGCTACTCCACTCTGTTGTGGAGTATATCTTGTTGTGGTTTCCATAATGATGCCATGTTGTTTGCAAAAATATGTGAAATATTTTGAGTTGTATTCTCCTCCACAATCTGATCTAAGCACTTTATATTTTTACCACTTTATTTTTCTGCTTCATCTTTGAATTGTTTGAACTTTGAAAAAGTATCAAACTTGTTCTTGAGGAAATAAATCCATATTTTCCTACTAAAGTCATCAATACATGTCAGAAAATAAAAGCTACCACCAATGGATTGAGTTTGCATTGGTCCACAAAGAACTTTGTGGTCTAGCTCTAAGTGTTCTTTTGCTATGTTTGAGGATGATGGGAAGTTGTCTCTCTTATGCTTTCCAAGAATACAACTTTCACATTGATTGTCAAGATCCTTTAAAATAGGAAGACCTTTGACCATAGATTGCTTTTGAAGAAGACTAAGACTCTTGAAGGGAAGATGACCAAACCTAGAATGCCATAATTGTGACTCATCCATGCTTGAGATATTGTGGGCAAATTACTATGGAAAAATGAAACTCCTAAGATTTAAAGGAAACATTTTATTCTTAGTCCATTCAATCTTTGGTATAAGTCTTCTACCAAGAGGTTTTCCAAAAATACAAGTTGTACCTTTAAAAATTATATCATAGCCATGTTCCATTAATTGATGTACACTTATGAGATTGTGTTTCAAGTTTGGAACATAATAGACATTGTGTATCTCTTTTCATTGATTTTGTTTAGTAAGAACAGGCAAAATTCCTTTCCCTTGAGCTTTTACTCGAGAATCATCACCAAGAGTAATTTCAAAATTTGTAGAAGTATCAATGCATGAAATTAAATATTTGTGTCATATGATTGCTACAACCACTATCCAACAACCAAAGGTTTTTGGTGTGATTGTCTTCAAAAATATGGTAGGAAAGAAACATTGCTTTAGAAGATTCTCCTTCATTTTTGGAGACGTGCTCTACTAGTGTTTTGTTCTAACTATTTCTTTCTGCACTCATATTCATAATGTCCAAATTTCTTATAGTAGAAGCACTAGACTCTAGATTTATCAGTCCATTTTATGCCTCTTTGTGCCTAATTATGAGAGTTTCTAGACTCCGTTGATTGTTCTTGTGTTGTCCTTTCTTCACCATGCTAGTTTGATCTGCCTTTATTACTTCTCCCTTTGTTCCCTCTGCCTCTATTTCCTCTGCCTCTACCTCTATTGAAAGATACTTGATTCTTGAAAGCTTGTTCCAAAGACTCTTCTTCCAGATTTATCCTGGTTTCATCTGACAAGAGTGATCTAGTTAGCTCTACTACTGAAAAAGTAGTGAGATATTTGGACTCCAAAATAGCTGTGACAACCATTTCAAATTTCTTTGGTAATCTTTTGAGGACTTTTTCAACAATTTTATGGTCTTCAATAGTTTCACCATTAATCCTGATCTGGTTTACAATGCCCATGACTCTAGTCATAAACTGGTCAATATTCTTTGAGTTAGACATTCTCAATGTTTCAAGTTGAGTTTGCAAGGTTTGCAGTTTAACTGTCTTGACTTTGTCAATACCCTCATATGCAGATTTTAGGATATCCCATGCTTCTTTTGATGTTTTAGCACCTATGAATTTTGAGAAAATAGAATCATCAATAGAATTTTGAATCCAACATTTTTCCCTATTTTCTTTCTTTCTCAAATCAACAGTTGTGTTTCTCTGAGCATTATTCATAGCAGTTAGTTCTGTTGGAGTGGGCTCTATGTAATCATTCTCAATTGGTTCCCAACATTCCTGGGCTTGTAGAAAATATTTCATTTTCAAGGACCAAAAATCATATTTTTTTCCAAGAAGAATAGGAGTCTGTGGCATATTACTAGAGGTAGCCATAATTTTTTTTTTTTTAAAAAAAATCAATATTAAATGTTCTCCCTTTTGAATACTCTTCAGTTCCTTAAGACTTCGTGGCCTTCAAATATTTCAAAATTTCAAGAGATATTTCAAATCAAACAAGAATTTTACCAAGGAGTTTTGACTTTAGCTGCTCTCCATTACAATATGAAGAGTATTACTTCAGCTCTGGGTATTAACAATGGCTTTCTTCTCTTTTGTAGCTTTTGATTTTGTTGAATTTGATCTAGCTGCTCTCCATTTAAATATGAAGAGGCTTATGCAACCTAGACTTGAAGTAGCTTTGATACCATGTCAAGTATGGTAGAGGAATGAAGAATATTACAACAAACATCTATATAAAAGCTAAGAAAATACAATATTTAAGTCTTTAGCAAACTTCTGGAAGAAGCTAGAAACAACTAGTAAATAGATGGAGTAAGCTCCAAGTAACTAAACCTAATAAGGAGCATTTAGGAGCCTTCTGGAGTTAATGCATTCACCTACCAAAACTAATGCAGTCAACAAGAAGTTGCATACAATTGAAGTTATCTTTAACACCAATGAACCAAGAAAATGCATTGTTTCTTTAAATTTGGAATAAGAACAAGCTCACTCCATAAGGCATTTACTATTTCCCATATTGATTATGACATGGATTGCAATGATAAACACTATCATATTTAGAGAATAAATCCATGCCAATTCCAAAACCTAATCCAACGAATGAATAGGAAAGTGGCATTATGGTTGCAACAATGGAAAACCATGAAAGTTTATTAAGATTTGGATGCCCCTTTCCTATTTTTTTGGGGTGGGACATCTAAAAGGAAAGAGTCTGCTTCGGCATGAGGCTAGTTGGAGTAGATCTAGTAGCGGATCTAGGTGATCATGAAAACAACCAAATTGGGTAAAGAATAATGCTAAGGGTCCTAGACAGTAAGGTCCATCCAAAGTTATTATCTGAGATAGAGTCCCTGATAAATCATCTGCAATTGGCTAATTATATCCTGCAACTAGAGGTGGAACCCGTAGATGATTCAAATATCACAAGAAGATCAATGACATATGATTTAAGGCAACCTATATCTCCACACAAAAAAACATAGTCAAAGGAAAACCTAGAGCCAAATCCTCGTGAAACTACTTAAGTGGGAGAAGATAATGACTATCTGTTTCATTTCTTCAGCTTCCCTTTCTTCAGTTTTATATCTAATTTTGAGTATAGATTCAGTACCCATTATTTTCAATCCCATACATGGTGAAATACAAACATGGTGAAAATGTGTTGTCCTATTTTTATCACCCTATTTTTTAATTTCATACTACACTACACATTTGACATTGAAAAGGAAATTTGTGTACATTATTTGTTTCCCAAAATCGTTCACATGTAGGATGTTTGTCTTCAAAACCCGACAACTAAGTAATATGTATATATATTGGATCATAAAAAGTTGACATCAAACCAAGATGGGAAAAAAAGAAAAGCAAGCAAACCCTAGGCTACATCAAATTTAAGCGCTTGATTTTCTACTGCAACGCATGAATCCCACTATGGATTTTTTTTGCTACTACTACGCCTATTAAAAAATGGTGAATAGTGGAAGGGGAAACTAAAAACCAAGCAACGAGGTTAAAATTTGTGGCAAGGAAAATAAGGGTTTCAAAGACTAATAATTCAGTGGAATCTACCACATATTTGGATCCTATGGAAGAAAATACTAATATGGAGGGAGAAAAGAGTGCAAGATGTGTAGATATAGTGGCAACAACAAATGAAAAACCCAACACAAAGAGTACGGTTTCTACCAAAAATGCCAAAAAAGTAAAAAGGAGTCCAAAACTATCAAATGAAGAACAAGGTAAAATCCTAGAGTTCCAATTGCCTGATGAAGTTGTAGATCTCATTGTTGAAAATCAAACTAAAACTGTTATTTTGTTTTGAGAGGAATTCCTACAAAATTATATTTTAAAAATGGGAAAAAGAAAACTAGGAAAACATGGGATGGGATATTGAAACAATAAGGGGTTTAGGAACTTAGGGATATGTCTCTTGCATGTTTAAATCTATGAAGCTACATAATTTGTTTTGTAGTATGGAACATGGGTTATTTGTGGGCATATTTGCTATCTCCTCGCTTGGAAATTTGACTTTGACCCTCAAAAACCTTCTCACTCCCACTACCTAATGTGGCTAGAATTTCCATTTTTAGACAGCCTTTAGACTGTACATCAAAGACATTATGGCTCAACTTGGTAAAGTGATATGGTACGAACAAAGTTCTAAAAACTTTTCTAGTCTATGAGTACATCCAAGAGTGTGTGTGGAAGTGGATTTGAACAAATATCTGCTAGAGAATATTAAATTGTATGGCCCTAGTTTTGAAATAGATTAGCCAATAGTTTATTTGAATAAGCCTAATGCTTGCTTTTTCTATTGACAAGAGGGTCATTTGATCCCTAATTGTCTTGCTAGGAAAATATATCTATCCTTCCCCAATCTTCAGTTCCTACATTGAATTTTTTCAACAAATAATCTCTTAAATCTTATGTTTTCCTCAAATACCCCTCTTCATATCCCTCTCAAATTAACCCTATTATGCCCCCACCTAGCGATCAAGCTCCTTTTGATTCATATCCTTCAATTTCCTCAATATAAAGATGTGATTATGTTGGATGAATGGAGAACTGTTAGAAAAATTATGGAACCCTCCCTCTCTTCCTCTTAGCCTCATTCTTCAACTAGTGAATTATCACACTCTCCTTCTCAAGGCTTGTTGAAGTCCCCTAACATGTCTATTTCTCCTTCTTCTAATTTGAGACATAGGTGAAGGTCTCCACCTATTTTAAATGAGAGATCAAGTAATGAGCAAGTTGTTTCTCTTTCTAATAATTTTGGAGTCTTGCCACAATAAGAGGATAATAACCCTTCTACTTCTCCATCAATTGCAATGTTTATCTTAGAATGTGAGAGGGTTTTCTCACCCTCAAAGGAAGTTGAAAGTTAAAGAAATCATTCTAATTTATGGAGACCATATTTTTTTATTTTTACAAAAAGTCAAATTAAATAATGAACACTTGGATGTGACTCTTTTTCACCTTTGGAAAGATGCTATGTTCCTCCATAATTCTCATAGTGATGGTTGTGGTGGAGTTGTGCTTGGTTCGTGTCCTTGGATTTCTAAACATGTCATTGATAAAGGAGAGGTCCCATCACATAGTTATGTTTGGGTCCTCTCTTTTATCAATGGGTAGCCTATCAGTTTTTGCTCCATATATGCTCCCAATAATCCTAAGGATAGGTCTTTTCTTTGGCATTGGATGGCTAAATTCCTTCCTAATGTTAATTGGGTGATAGGAGGAGACTTTAATATGGTTTAACATCATGAATATTGTAGATGGTTTAATTATTGTAAACTCAACCAAGATGGATTTATTGTCAAAACATTGTTGGAGTGGTGGACCCCATCCATAATAATTTCTCCAACCATGCAACTATTTGGTTTATATGGTCCAATTGTAGATTACATAATTATAGGAATTTGAGTAGATTATATCGGTTTTATGTAGCCCACAACTTATGGAGGTTTCTTCTTCTAGTTCATGTTTGCAAGTTGATTATACAACTACCCTATCTAATCATTTTCCTATCATTTGTTCTATCTCTCTTACTCAAGAAACTACCCTTGCATATGAACTCTCCTACAAGCTTAATACTTCCCATTTGAAAAACACTAAATGTGTTTCTTTCTTAGTGGAAATTTGGAATTATATTTTGAAACCTCAAGAGGGTGAGTCATGGATTGTGTGGTGGCATTTTGCTATATCACATTGCATTGATTTTCTTTGATATTTTGGAAATAGAATGACCTGGAGATGTAAACATAGAGAAAAAAACCCTTCAAGGAAATTGGAACATGCTAGGAAGCAATTAAATTCCAACCCTTATAATTAAAAGGTTTAAAATTCTATTGTTGTTACTGAAGCACAACTACAAAAATTAGAGCATTATAAGGTGCAGGGTGCCAAAATCAGAGCTAGACTTCATTGGATAAGGAGAAACTATCCCAATTGTAAACATAATAAGGAGAAAATAGGGGCTATAATGGATGAAGGTAAATTACATACCGACGTTGCTAAAATTACTAATTTATTCCAAAAAAATTATGAAATTTTATTTAAAGAAGAGAACAATTGGCAAGATATTCAACAAACTTTGGAAGAAGAAGTCAAAAAATCTATTCCTAATAAGATTGATCCAAGTTATAGTTAGTTTTTGGATTGAATCCTCTCCATAGAATAATTTGAACATGCTCTTTTCTCTATGAAAACCAATAAAATTCTTAATTTTGATGGTCTTCTAGCTGAATTTTATCAAATCATGTGGTGTCATATGAAAGAAGATTTTGATATGCTTTACTTGGAAGCCTTTCAAAAGGGTTCCTTAATTTCAAGTGTTAATAAAGGTTTGATCAAAATTATTACTAAAGGGAAAAATGAAGAATCTATTGTTGTTTGGTGACCAATTATCCTACTAAATACTTCATATAAAATCATAGCTAAATCTCTAGCTATCAAAATTAAACCAATTATTCAAGGTATAGTGAAAGCTAAAGAAATAGGATTCATAAAAGGCATATATTTATACTTGAAAATATTATGTTGGCTTGGGAGACTATGGAGTGGGCTCAAAATTCATGTCAAAAGGATTTAGTGACCAAGTTATATTTGATAAATCTTATGATAGGATTCATTGGTGCTTCATTCTTAAAATGCTACCATGGTTGTTATGTAGGGGCATTCTTGATGCACCATTATTCCACTTTGTTTTCATTTTATAAAAATTTGAATTTTGGTTTGTTTTGGGTCAATAAGGTCAATGTGGATCATTTAAGGTCATCTGGGGTCATATTGGATTAGTTTTGGGTGATTAGGTGGAAAGTTGTTAAAAAATGCAAAAGTTGTCAAATGTTGTCAATGTTGTAAAATGTAATTTTACAAAATTATTTTTGGAAGTTAGGAAGTAATTTTGGGAAATGGAAATGAATTTAATGGAGTAATATTACATGTACACATGAGAACCAAGGTTGGAGAAGGTTGGGGAAAGAATATGAATGAAAGAAACTCATTTTGGTATGTTCTTTCCTTGCATTTTTGTTGAAACAGTCAGCAATCTTCATGGTGTGAAATTTTATGGTACAATACAGACATGAAATCAATTTGAAAGTTTGAAGATGTTTCTTAAGATTATAATTCTTTTTTTAATCAATTTCATTAAATTTTGAGTGATATATGGCAATTTCATTGAGGGCGGGTCTGTAAAGTTTATCTTTCTAAAAAGTTGCAGTCTAAAACACACATGGTATGGATTTTTATAGCTTGGTACAGACTTGTACATACCTTTGGAAGTTGGTTTTTTGTCTTACCTTACAATTATTTTAGTTTCATGCATTTTCATTAAGTTTTGTGTGAGTTATGGCATTTTTACTAAGAGCAGGTCGAAACCCTTCCTAGGGTTTCTAGAAACACAAAAAAATCATATCTTTGTTTTCCACTTTCAAAAACTCATGAAAATTGGTAGTATGTTTTTTTTAAGGAGATCTAAAAACCCTTTTGGTTTTAAGCCTTTAAAAGTTGGAATGTGTGAGGAAACAATGACGGTTTTCTCTCATTTGCTTGAAAAATAGTCAAAACCCTAGTTTGGTTGATTTTTTAACAAACCTATGCATATTTTAATTATAGTTGGATTGGAAATCAATGTAATATGTTGTGGAAGGTCTGTACAAGCCAAGACTCACAAGTTTTGGTGTTTTTTCATTTGTTAAGTTCCCATTAGGCCTTCAAAACAATGTTTCCAAGTGCAGTAATATGCATTTAGTGATTGTTTGATATAAATCTTTGTTTGAAAGGTGTCAAATCAGTCAAGTGTGTTTAGGAGAAGTATTTATCTACATCAATTTTGGATTTGGTACGAAGATCCAAAAATCGTGTTCAAATGTTGTTTAATGATGCTAATACACACCTTGTTATTAATAAGTCTATATCAGCCTCCTTTGTGCTACAACTTTTTATAAGGAAAAGTTGTCCTTCATCTCCCTTTCTACATGTTCTTATTACTGATGGATTGGGATATCTTCTTCAAAAGGCTAATAAAATGAATCTTATTAAAGATATATCCATTCGTCGAGACAAGGTGGTTACTCTCGCTTTGTTGATGACATGTTTCTTCAAATTTTAAAGAGCTAAACCACACCTTGGGCATTCTCAATCTATACTATGTTGTTTCTGGTTCTCAACTATCCCATAACAAAAATAAATGTTTAATGTCCAAAAAATGTTCCATTCCTCATTAGATTCCTAAAGAATGGAGGCTTATTAAACATGTGGATATAACAAGATGTTTGGGCATTCCTTTTGGTATAGGGGTATCTCTTTCTAAAATGTGCAGGTGATTCTTAAATAGACTAAAAAATAAATTGTTCAACTAGGGTAACAAATTTCTATCTTTAGAAAGAAAGATGCAAGTTGTTAACAAGGTTCTTATTGTTGTTCATGTTTATTATTCATCCTGTTGGATGCCTTCCAAGTAAGGATATGAAGAATTGAGTAAAATAATTCAAAAATTTCTTTGTTCTAAGTGGGATGGTTTTATTGGTTTTATTGCATCTTCCTAATCTCATTGCACTCAAATGAAAAATAAAGGTGGCCTTGGCCTCATAAACCCTAAAACTCAAGGGATTTGCCTTGTGGAAAAATGGATTGTTCAGGCTATGAGTGGAGATGAACCATGGAAAATTTTAGTCCATCATAGAATCATGAAAGATAATGTAAGAGGATAACACACATAACCCCTTTGTCATACAACTACTCTCAATAAAATAAAATCCATTGGAAATGCAACAAATCAGATTTTAAAATCTACAACATGAACACTAGTTTGTTCATTCAAAACCACCTGCAATAACAACAAAATCTTCTCCAAAATGATTTTACCAATATTGCAGCCTCTTGGGCTGATAAAATTAATCTCAAAATTGATATTCAAACAAATAATCAATCTCCACCAATCTGATTTATATGTCATAAAATAGGATTGATCTAAACACCCAATTTATGCAAGCAAAATCATAGAATTTCATTAAAATTTAAAACAACATTACAAAAAAATAGGCCAAGCCTATTGGCTCCTCATTACATAATCCCAATATGATTTAGGTCTGATCTTAGACCTACAATAATGGTGTAGTATAGCAACATATGGCTTCCACAAGCCTTCCTCAAACTCTCTAGCATCTGCCACAATAAACCACTTTCAACAATCACACCCTTCAATCTACAACTATTGAGGATGTTTGTGCCTTTGTAAACCAAATCCAATCTAAAAAAACACCATTAAAACCCCTCCCTAGAGGTATACCGTGCCTCCCTGTGTCTTCCTCTTCAATCTTGAGAAAGAGAGCTCAAAAATGAATTGGTTTTTCCTTTTATTCAATCCATCTTTCCTCATGAAATGAAATGTGAGTGCATTTGGAGGAATTTCAACACATTCCAAAAAACACTCAAAAAAATCAATGCCTACCACCAAAAACTCTCCAATTAGATTAAATTTCATCAATAAAATAGAATAAAATATGCCTTTCAAACTCCAAAACATCTTGTGAGTGGAAGGAAATGCTTTTAATGCATTCTTGCTTTCTTGAATAAAACAAAAAATTGATTTTTCCAAACTAGGCATCCACCTCCAAAATCCTTATTTTTTTAGGAGTTATGGAATTTCAAATTGGGAGTTACAATTCAATTTGGAGGTCTCCAAGAAACCCATGCCCTCTCTTTCTTTTTTCGGGATTTTTCATTTAAAACATATTATCCACTATGCCACCTTATCCTATTTTGACCCAAATTTACTCCAAATTTGAAAAATTGAATTTATAACATGGCATAACATCAAAATGCACAACAAAATAAGAATTTCATGAGACAAAATATGAAATTCAAAGCACACCAAAAATTGAAATTAAAATCAAACCCCTTTTGTTGACATATGATAGCCACCATGCCATGGATGCTCCTGCATCAGACACCCATGGTAGAAAAGAAATATTTCATGAGTGAAACTCATAAACATTTATATACTTTGTGTCTATCTTGGATCCATCTCATTTCTTTTTCTATTTGGATCTTCTTATTCATCAAATTCTGCAAGATTATAGTATTATATCCTTTCATCGTTACTCCTCTACCCTTCATGCATTTCAAAAAAATTAATTTGACCTCCCACCAATATATTTCATCATAATTAACAATCAAACATATAAAAAATGTACTTCATTGCCTCTATTGTTGTTTTACCTTTTTTCCTCCTCCTTTACCTAGTTTGCAATGTGGTTTGTCACTTCTATTATTCCTTCAAAAAGACATAATGCTGCTGCAATTTGATCTTCAACACCCAATTCAATGTTAGTACCATAATCCATAGATTCATTCTCCACATTTTGTAACAAATAGTCAAGCTCTATTATCAAGGAATCTTCATCTTCAATACTTCCAATCAAACAATCATAAGAAAACTTCATTTTCACCTCAATATGTTCACCACTCTCATCTACTTCCAAATGATTTATTGTTGTAGTCTTTGACTTTGCTTTTACATTCTTAGTATCATCAAAACATGTACTAAAAACTGAAATTACCTCTTTATCTTCTGTTGTAGCTTTTGCTCTACCTGCAATCAATGCATTCCGCTCTGCATCTACTTCTACAATCATCATCAATAAATAATCTCTCTCTTTTCCTTTTATGTCCTCCAAAGGACTTTTTTGTTAGAAAATTGTGCCTCAACTTACTGGCTTGAATCTCTATTAAAGACTTAGCATATTTTTCTTTTGCTTGGTCTTCATTGTCGGTCGATCACTGGAGTTCGTAACTTTGTAACCTAAGTCAGATGGTTTTGAAAGTTTATAACTTGGTGATAGTGTGTTGGTCGTGGCATCGTTGTTTTCTTTAACTCTAGAATTCAGAAATTCTCTAACTAGCTGTGGAGGTTACGAAGTTCGAGTTTTCTTCGACTAGGTGATAGTGGTATCAACTTGTCGTAGGGATCGGGAAGTTCCTAACCTTTTGGTGGAGGTTATGAAGTTATATTTTTATGTGACATGCTGATGGGTGTTCACTTTCTTGGAGCCATGTCGATGGATGTATTAAGGCTGTGGAGGTACGAGTGAGTGAATAACAAAAGGGCTAACTTGTGGACATGTAAAGTCTTCGGGTTTTTGGATTTAAACTATTGGTTGTTTATATTCCATACCAATATGGGATAATGTCGATCGTTGAAATTATTTGATAGTTGAATGAACTAAATCGGTTTGGACAAAATATTCTTGAAGATCGAAGGGTCTTTGTGTGTATAGGAGAAACAGTGGATCGGTTGGGTTTCATGTTGAAAAGAAAAAGATGGTTTTAGTTGAGCATGTACTGTATGTTGAAAGAACATTGTAATAGTGTTGTGATTGACTATGGTTGACCTGATTGTAATGCTGTTGTGTAATATCAGAGAAAAAATACCTGTGAAGAAGGGTTTTGTAACTTTATTGTAATCTCTTTTACTGTGAATAAAGTTATCTTTCTTTGGTGGTGGGTTTTCCTCTTGAAATGGTTTTCCCACGTAAACATGGTGTCCATTCTCTGTTGATATTATTGTCTATTTTATTCTATCCTTTTACGTGTGAGTCTTAATGTTCTATAATTTGAAACTAAAAGTACTCCTGCATTGTTCCCTTGTGAATTGACATTAGGAAAGAGATTTCAACACTAGAGTCTTTCCTTACAAGTGGTATCAAAGTCTAGCCAGTTGTGTTATCCTTGTGGGTTGGGTTGGTTTTTTGTGTCAATTCTAAAGTGGGAGTTTTGTAGAAACTTGGTAATCTCAATTTTAGATCAAGATGGCAAGCACGTCAAGAAAGATTGAAATTGAGAAATTAAATGGTAGCAATTTTGAGTTGTGGAAACACAAAATGGAAGATCTGTTGGTGGATCATGATCTTTGGCTTGTTGTGTCTGGAATGAAACCTTTAGGCATGAAGCAAGAAGATTGGGATCTCGCAGACAAAAAAGCAAAAGGGTTGATAAGACTCTATTTAGCAGACTCGATTCTCCTAAATGTTCATGAAGAGAAGACTGCATCTTCTTTGTGGAAGAAGCTTGGAGACATTTATTAGGGAAAGTATTTGGTGAATAAGTTGTTCTTAAGGAATAAATTGTACTCTTTGAAGATGGAGGAAGGGGTGTTTGTGGCTGATCACCTGAATACTTTCAACATGCTTATTACTTAGTTAACATTTGTGAATGTGAAGATAGATGATGAAGATCGTTGTTTGCTCTTGTTGTATTATTTTCCTAATTCTTGGGATCATTTAGTGATGGTGATTGGGAGAACGACAACCACTTTCAAGATGGAAGATGTGGTTGCTTCTTTGTTTTCAAAAGAGATGAGAAGAAAATATTTTGAGATGGCGAAGGAGGCTCTTGCTATTCATGGTAGATTGAAGGAGAAAGGCAAGAAGAAGGACAAGAAGTCTAAATCGAAATCTAAAGGGAGGTCAAAGTCTCCAGGAAAAAATTCCAAGGTGAAGTGTTGGAACTGTGGGTAGCCTGGTCATGTCTGAAAGGATTACAAAGAGGAGAAAAAGAAGAAGAAGAAGAACTCTTCCGATAATGATTCTTCTCAGAGCGAAGCAGATGCTTTCATTGTAGCCTTGGAAACTTAGGCATATGATGATGTCTGGTTGATAGATTTTGGAGCATCTTTCCACATGACATCTCATAGAGACTGGCTCACAAAGTATGAAGAATATGATGTTGGAAAGGTGTATTTAGAAAGTGATTCATCTCTAGAAATTGTTGGTCGTGGAAGAGTCTGAATTTATTTTCCCAATGGAAGAATTAAGGGAATTAATGGAATAATGCATATACTAGGTTTGGCTCAGAATTTACCTTTTGTAAGCAAGTTGAATGATGTTGGAGTGCAAGTTTCATTCTCAAGCAATGGTTGTAAAATTACTAGAGGCTCGATAGTGTTGGATAGGGGTGCTTGAATTGGTACTCTGTACAAGTTGGACACACTTGTTGATCAATGCAACAGTGTCTGTAAAGTCACAAATTGTTGTTCATGTAAGGGAGATTGAAGTTCCTATAGGGGAAAATTCTTTGAAAGTTAAACTTCTTGCAAAGAAGAATATGCTCTAGCATCAAAGGCTCGATCACATTGGTGAGATAGGCTTAAAAGCCTTGAAAAATAAAAACCTGGTTGAGGGGCTTGAAGATTGTAACATGGAATTTGAATTTTGTGAACATTGTATTTATGGAAAGCATCACCGTGTTTCTTTTTACTCTAGTCCTCATAAATCTTTTGGTGTTCTAAATTATATTCACTCTAATGTTTTTGGTCCAGTAAATGTTCCTTCATTATCGAAGTCAAGATATTATGTTTCCTTTATTGATGATTATTCGAGAAGGGAATTTGTATATTTTCTAAAAAGTAAATCAGAAGTGTTTAGTTGGTTTAAAGAGTTCAAGAACTTGGTTGAAAACCAGACTGGTAAAAAAATAAAATGCTTGAGGATAGATAATAGTGGTGAATTTTATTCTTCAAACTTTGAAAAGTATTGCAAAGACCATGGAATTAAAAGGCATTAAACAACACCTTACACTCTGTAGAAAATGGAGTTGTTGAAAGGTTGAATAGGACATTGATGGAGAGAGCAAGAAGTATGTTGAGAAGTGTTGGTCTAGAGTAGAAATTCTAGGATGAGGTTGTAGCTACAACATGTTATTTGGTAAATCGATCTCCTTCAACACTTGTTAAGAAAACACCTATGGAAGTTTGGTCTGGTAAGAAGCCCTCTTTGAGACATGTTTGTGTCTTTGGATACGAAGCATATGTTTATGTGTCAAATGAGAAGAGAACTAAATTGGAGAACAAATTTGTTTTAAGTGTATCTTCATTGGCTATGAAATTGGTGTGAAAGGATACAAGCTTTGGAATCTCGTGACTAAAAAGGTGGTATACAACAGAAGTGTAAGCTTTCGTAAGCTAAAACATTTTTCAATGGATTTTTAGTCAAGGATGAAAGAATTCAAGGATAAAAATGATTGTGTTGAAATTCCTCTAACACCTAAAAAAGAGGAACAACAAATTGATGGTGTACCTGAGTCTAAGGAGAGTTTGAGCAGCTCTAAGAGTTCTGAACAAGAAGAAGAACCACAACCTCAGCCTTAGCCTGTGAGGAGGTCTACACATGAAAAGCGTCAACCTGAAAGGTATGGGTTTTCTATGATAGATTCAAATTGTGCCTATGCTTTAATTACTAGCACTGATGTGCCTAGGACCATTAAAGAGGCAATTAGAATGCTTGATTCAAACTCTTGTTGGAAGCCATGAATGAAGAAATGGCATCATTAGAGAAGAATGGAACTTGGAGTTTGGTACCCTTGCCTGAAGGCAGAAAAGCCATTGGTTGTAAGTGGGTATTTAAGAAGAAGACTGGTTTGAATAGAAATGTTGAAAAGTATAAAGCGAGGTTGGTTGCAAAGGGATATTCCCAACTAGAGGGAATTGACTATGGAGAAATATTTTATTCTATAGTTAAGCTGACATCTATCAAATTTATTTTGTCACTTGCAGCAATGTATGACTTAGAAATTGAACAAATGGATGTGAAGACAGTGTTTCTTCATAGAGATCTTGAAGAAGAAATCTATATGTCCTAGCCTAAACACTTTTTGGTAAAAGGTAAAGAAAATCTAGTTTGCAAGTTAAAGAAATCTCTATATGGTTTGAAACAGTCTCCTAGAATGTGGTACCATAAATTTGACACATTCATTTTTTCATTGGGATTTGTAAGATCAAAATCTGACCATTGTTTGTACTACAAGACTGAAAATGATCGTGTTCTTATTATTTCCCCTTATGTTGATGATATGTTGTTCATAGGGAATAGTAAGTTTATGATTTTTGATCTAAAATCTCAGTTGCTTGAAAAGTTTGAAATGAAAGATCTTGGTGTAGCTAGGTATATTCTGGGGATGGAAATAACCAGGGACAAAAAGAGCAGTAAACTTGGCTCAGCCAGAGTAAGTATATTAACACTATTCTGGAGAGATTTGGTATGACTGATTGCAAGTAGCTAGTTGTTCCAGTTTTATAGGGAACGAAACTATCTATTGAAGATTATCCAAAATATCTTACTGAGATGGAGGACATGACCAGAGTGCCTTATGCAAGTGCAGTTGGTAGTATAATGTATGCAATGTTCTACACAAGGCTAGACATTGCCCAAGTAGTGGGAGTTATTAGTCAGTTTATGGTCAATCCAAGAAGGCCACATTGGGATGTTGTGAAAAGAGTTTCTAGATATTTAAGAGGTACATCACGGTATGCTTTGTGTTATCATGGTAACTCGATTGGATCACATCATTCTCTCAGCATTCAAGGTTATGTAGATTCTGATTGGGCAAGGGACATTGACAGCCAAAGATCCACCAGTAGATATATTTTCATGTTGAATGGTGGTACAGTTAGTTGGATAAGTGATAGGTTGTAGTCGCTCTATCCACTATTGAAGCTAAGTACATGGCAGCAACACATGCCTATAAAGAAGCTGTATGGCTTAAATTTTTGTGTTCTGATATTGGGTTCAGTGTAAGGAAAATTTTAGTTTGTTGTGACAATCAGAGTGCTATTTGTTTGGCAAAAAATCTAGTTTTCCATGCCAGGACAAAACATATTGATGTGCAGTATCATTTTGTACGAGATATGGTGGAGGATGGAAAGGTTAGAAAAGGTGGATACTCTAGAAAATATTGCAGATGCATTGACAAAGCCCATAAGCACAAACAAGTACATGTGGTGTGTTAGTTCGATGGGCCTTGAATCCCATAACCTTCATTAACTTTGAGTTTAGAGGAAGCCAGTAAATCTTAGTCAAGTGGGAGATTGTTAGAAAATTTTGCCTCAACTTGTTGGCTTGAATCTTTGTTAAAGACTTAGCATATTTTTCCTTTGCTTGGTCTTCATTGTCGGTTGATCGCTAGAGTTTGTAACTTTGTAACCTAAGTCATGGGGTTCTAAAAGTTTCTAACTTGGCGATAGTGTGTTGGTCACAACATCGTTATTCTCTTTAACTCTATAATTTGGGAATTCTCTAATCGGTTGTGGAGGTTACAACGTTTGAGTTTTCTCCAAATATGTGATAGTGGTATCGGCTTGTCACTGGGATCGGGAAATTCCTAACCTTTTGATGGATGTTATGAAGTTAGAGTTTTATGTGACATACCAATGGGTGATCACTTCATTGGAGCCATGTCGATGGATGTATTGAGGTTGTGGAGGTAAAAGTGAGTGAATAACAAAAGGTCTAACTCAAGGACATATAAATTCTTTAGGTTTTTGGATTTAAACTATTGGCTATTTATATTGTGCACCAATGTGGAATAATGTTGACAGTTGAACTTCTTTGACAGTTGAACAAAATAAATCAGTTTGGACAAAATATTCTTGGAGATCGAAGGGCCTTTGTGTTTATAGGTGAAACAATAGATTGATTGGGTTTCGTGTTAAAAAAGAAAAAAATGGTTTCAGTTGAGCGTGTACTATATGTTGAAAGAACATTGTAATGGTGTTGCGATTGACTGTAGTTGGCCCGATTGCAATGATGTTGTGTAATATCAGAGAACAAATACCTGTGAAGAAGGGTTCTATAACTTTATTTTAATCTCTTTTACTATTAATAATGTGATCTTTCTTTGGTGGTGGGTTTTTCTCTCAAAATGGTTTTCCCAAGTAAACTTGGTGTCTAATCTCTGTTGATATTATTGCCTACTTTGTTCTTTCCTTTTACGTGTGATTCTTAATGTTTTGTAATTTGAAACTACAATTACTCCTGCATTGTTCCCCTATGAATTGAAATTAGGAAAGAGATTTCCACACTAGATTCTTTCCTTACATTTTTTTTGTTGCAACTTCATTATACTCACATCCATTTTTATAATAACATTCAAGAAGATTAAACTTTTCATCAACTACTTTCATTGCTGCAATTCTTTCTTCTCTATCACTCGTCATATCAATCAAATAAAAATCAAATTTGGTTCTAACCTCATCAAAATCTGATATTTCTCTTTCCTTACTGTTGTGACATAATTTTCAGCTTCCTCACATCCATCCATCCCATTCATGACATTCACATGCAAACCAGAATCATCAATGAACTCACAAATGCAAGTTTTACCTTTTCTTTAACTGCTACAACTTGGTTTTCCCTTTCTTCAATTTCCTCCATTTCACTAAACTCTTTTGTTTTTGTTGCTGCACTTTTCTCCTCCTTCTCATCCTTTACTATAATCTCACCATTTTTCTTCATACTATTCTCAAAGCATACTTCTGTAATATTTTATCCATCCTATTCACTTGAATACACAACTATGACAAACTTGTTACCTTTCTTCTTTGACATTTATTCAAAAAATTTCTACACACTCTCAATATTCAACCTCTCAAGTATAGACTGCTTCACACTCAATGATATATCTACACACAAATCACACACATTCTACCCCCAGGTCTTTGTGCAAATTACCTCACATTTGGCGCTCTACCTCCACACTCAAAAACTATTGCTTTGATATAGCTAATGTAAGAGGATGACACACATACACCATTTTTCATACAACTACTCTCAAAAAAATAAAATGCATTGGAAATGCAACAAATCAGATTTTAAAATCTGCAACATGAACACTAGTTTGTTCATTCAAAACTGCCTGCAACAACAACAAATTCTTCTCCAAACTGATTTTACCAATATTGTAGCCTCTTGGGCTGATAAAATTAGTCTCAAAATTGATATTCAAACCAATAATCAACCTCCACCAATCTCATTTATACATCATAAAATAGGATTGATTTAAACATCCAATTTATGTAAGCAAAATCATAGAATTTCTCATTGAAATCTAAAACAACATTACAAAATAATAGGCCAAGCCTATTGGCTCCTCATTACATAATCCAAATATGATTTAGGTCTAATTTTAGACCTGAAATAATGTTGTAGTACAACAACATATGGCTTCCACAATCCTTCCTCAAACTCTCCAGCACCTGCAACAATAAACTGCTCTCAACAATCACACCCTTCAATCTACAAGTATTGATGATGCTTGTGCCTTTGTAAACTAACCCCAATCTGAAACAACACCATTAAAACCCCTCCTTGGAGGTATACCATGCCTCCTTGTGTCTTCCATTATGGAGAAAGAGAGCTAAAAAATGAATTGATTTTTCCTTTTATTCAATCCATCTTTCCTCTTGAAATGAAATTTGAGTGTGTTTGGAGGAATTTCATCACATTCCAAAACCGACTCCAAAAAATCAATGCCTACCTCCAAAAACTCTCCAATTAGATTAAATTTCATTAATAAAATAGAATAAAATATTCCTTTCAAACTCCAAGACATGCTCTGAGTGGATGACAATGATTTTAATGCATTCTTGCTTTCTTGAATAAAGCAAAACTCTAAGTTTTTCAAACTAGGCGCCCACCTCCAAAATCCCTATTTTTTAGGAGTTATGGAATTTCAAATTGGAAGTTACAAGTCAATTTGGAGGTCTCCAAGAAACCCACATGCTCTCTTTCTTTTTCAGGATTTTTCATTTAAAACATATTCTCCACTATGCCACCTTATCCTATTTTGACCCAAATTTACTCCAAATTTGAAATTTGAATTTATAACATGACATAACATCAAAATGCACAACTTAAGGAAAATTTTATTTCTAGGATCTCCTTTTATGCTAGACAAAAGATTACTCTTTGTTCCTATGATATCTCTATTGCACAAAAGTGGAAGTTGCCTTGTGATATTTCTCTTATGGTCTCTAAAGGGAAATCTTCAAGAGAAGATGTTGCTTGGAAGGTGCCACCGGATGGTTGGGTTAAGATAAATTTTGATGGCATGGAAAAAGGAACTCTAGAACCTACAGGATGTGGGGGAGTGATTAGAAGTTCTATTGGTAGGCTCGTCTTAGCTGTGGCACTCCCTTTGGGAATCCAGACAAACCACTATGTGGAGGCAGTTGCAACCTACCATGGACTCAAAATGGCTCAAAGCAAAGGGTATAGGAAGTTCTAGTTGGAGGGTGACTCTCTAAGCATTATAAATAATTTGAAGAATGCTTCACCTCTGTCTTGGACTATTGAGGCTTTGGTTAGGGACTCCATTGAAATTATCAATTCCTTTGATACTTTTTATATCTCCCACATATTGAGAGAGGGAAATATGTTAGCTGATTTTTTTGCTAACTTTGGTGTTAGAGAAAGAAAGGAGTGGGATTTAAATGATCTTATTCCTTTCGAGGCAACAACTATTATTAACAATGAATGCTAATCTCAAGTTGCTATTGATCTTATTTTGCATTGAGTTGTGCATGTCCTTATTCACGTGGCCTAATTTTATGAATGGGGATGTTCAAGTTTTAAGTATGGGGGACGACTTTCACATGGACCGGAATTCAAGTTCATCATTTCATATATGTCCTTCTACTAGCTTCGCACAGATTTTGGGTGATATTCATTTTAGTTTCCAAAGTCTTTTGTTTTAAAATTCTTCTTTGGGTGGTATCTATCTTAGTTTCTTGAGGTTTCTACTTTGTGTTTGGCCTCTATTTGTTAAGTCTTCTACGATGAGTGGGGACAAAAACTACACTGAACCTAAGTTCTGCGTTTCTGCTAAGCAGAGGAAGGAGGTGTAGGAGATTTTAGAGAAGAGTGGCTTAACTCTGTATATGGTGAAACCGCATGGTAACAACCCCCAGGTCACTGATCTGATTGCTCAAGGGTGGAATGAGAGAACCCTAAATTTGGGAGGAAGGGAAGTTGTGGTTGGTGAAGAATTCATAGCCCAAATAACTGGCTTGGCTATGCATGGTATGAAGGTGTTCAAAGACAAAAAAGAATCGCAGGCTACGATGTCTATTTTCTTTAAAGGGAATGAGGTTGATGATGTGAAGACGGCGAAGAGTGGTGCTTATCAAAGGAGCTCCTTAAAAGTGCTATGACATGATTTTGTTGAAGATATTATGAGGTATGTCACCTTGGAAGAAAAGTATACGGCAATTAACACTTACAATTTCATTTTGCTTAACCATTTCCGGCATAAGAAATGGATTTCCTTTCCATACTACTTGTTGATGTCACTTGAATCAGGGATTAAGGATCATATGAAAAACCCCAGAAACCTTGTCCTGCATGTGGGGTTAATTCTCCTAATCTATGAACACATCAAATTTCATGAGGTGCAAAAACCTCTTGTGTCCCCGAAGGAAGATATTGCTAAACCCCGAGAGGGTTATCAGATGGTGTCGGAAGAGGAAAGGGTTAGTAAAAAAACTAAGAAGAGGAGGCTTATTTTAAATAAAGAGTATGAGTCTGATAGGGATGATGATGTTGATTATGTCTTGGATTCATATGCCTCTTTTGAGGAGGGCCCCAATTCCCCTATTCTGGGTAAGACTAGGAAAAGGAAGTCAGATGACAAAGTGGGCTATACGACATGTAGTGATGAGGTGGTAGCGAATGTTCATTCTAAGGGGGTTAAGGACAAAAATGAAATTTATGGGGAATATTCCTCTCCTTCCCCAGTGACTAGACAATTGTAGGAGACTAAGGATGGGAACTGGAAGAGAAGGGTGTTGAGAACTACTAGCCAACTCTTGGAGAAGGGTTTCCCTCTTTCCCTTGCTAGAGGTATCTTTGGTGAGGCTTCTCTGAGTGATGACATTGGGATGTAGAAGCAAGGGAAGGAAAGGGCTATGGATGGAGGACATACTATGGGAACTAGCAAAGCGGATGTGGATAGGCGGATGAAAAGGAAGGTTGTTGTGGAGGAAATCACCTACTCCATTCAAAAGATGAAGACTCATGTCTCCGTTGGAAAAGGTAAGGATATTTTTCCTGATAAGGTTCATGTTAGTTCTTTTGATGAGGAAATTATTGTTGGGAAAGGGATTGAGAACTTTGAGAGAGAGGATTTGTCTGATGTTTTGGGCTCGGCTCATGATAGTGCTAATGTGTTGTTTAAACATTTTAAGTGGTTCTTCCATGAGATTAATAGGACTAATGTTAGAATTAGGGGTATTGCTAATAAGGCTGAGGATCCTTCTTTCCAAAGCCAAATTGATGATCTGATGGACTCTCTTAATATTGTGGCTAATACTGTGGTGGAGGAAGCCATTAATTTGAAATAGAACTTGGAAGGGAGAATCTTATCCATTGAGGATAAAATTAATAAAATGTGGAATTTTGTGATGAAGAATGGAGATGTCCCTAAGTTTTTGGGAATTTATGACTCTACCAAGGTGATCTCCCCTATGATTACTATGAAAAAGAGAAAGGATATTGTGTATGTTGATGATATTGTTGTCCTGGGTAAGTTGTTGGGTGTGGATTGCATTGGTGAGAAGGGTGGTGTTAAAGGTAGTGTTTTGAGTGGTGAGGTAAAAACTGGTGGGTCGAGGGCCAGAACTAGAAATAGAATGAAAGCTTAGGGTGGGGCCTCTGGTATAGAGGTGTCTGATATTGTGGACAATGTGCAAAAGATGGCTGCTAGTGAAATGGAGGTTGTTGAGATTCTGAACAATATGTAGTGTTGTTGGTTGGATGCCTTCTTTTTGGCTGATTTTTGGTTGTTGGTTCACTGTTGTTGGGTTGGTTGTTGTGTTATGTTGTTTTCTTTTTTTATCAGTTGCTTTATTTTGTAAAGGGTTTTGGGCCCCTTCAAAACCCATTTTTTTACCTCCAATCAAAACATCAAAATGCACAACAAAATAAGAATTTCATGAGACAAAATATGAAATTCAAAGCACACAAAAAATTGAAATTAAAATCAAACCCCTTTTGTTGACATAGGATAGTCACCATGCCATGGATGCTCCTACATCATAATCTTCAATAAAAAATGGAAAAAATGTCAATTGGTTGGATAAGATGTTAATGTATCCCTTCTTAAAAAATAGCCTCTTTTCCTCTTCATTCTATTTGGAAAGCTTGGCAACAAGTTTTCCATTTTTTAGAATGGAATAACTTCTCCTTGCAACATGGTTTCAATTTTGATTCACAATTTGGTGGAATAAACTTATTAATTATCATAATCAACTACTTTATATTAGCTTCCCAATACAAGCCTATTATCTATTTAAAAAATAAATTCAAACAACCCTTAGATAGCCCTCCTAAAGAAGGTTTCATCACTATTTGGAGTCCAATTCATGATTCTATCCCTAGATAAGTTTAGGGTAATCCTAATGATAAGGACCCTCCTCTTTTTCTCCTTTCATTAGCTACCTAGGATTTAGTGGGTCTTGCCCTATTTATGTTTATTCATCCTTGTTGTGGAGCTAGCTTTGACAAAAAAATTGTGTGCACTTCTATATCACCCTCTCTTTTGTGAATAGTGTACTATTATCCTTTATTAAATAGGGTTGAATAAGAAATATTCATAAAAAAACTAAATTTAGAATTTGTTGATTCTTACACATTGTTTTCCCTTCATAATCCAACTTGGTATACTTTTCACACTATTAGTTGTTATCTCTTAGTATATAAAGGAATTCAATGTGAATTATTTTATCAGCTAAAGACTCATTGTAAATTCTATTCATTTCCTCTAAAGATATTTAAATTTAGATCATTAAAAGAAACCAATTTATTTACACAATAACTTTAGTACATTTACATACTTGAAGAGTATTTTCCTTGCTAATTTTTAAAACCTAAATATAATGTGTGAAGGGAAAATGATTTACATGAGCGACTTATTTAGTTTAATTATTTAAATGAAAATGACCAATAAATGTAGAATTAATTTAAATAACAAATCTAGGTAGATAAACATGCAACAATTATTCAAAAAAATATATGCAGGATTAGGGTGCTTAACTCTTGATAATAATGATGAATATTATTTTTCCATGATCAGATACCAAATTAAATAATTGATTGGCATAATTCTATGTAATTTAGATCCACTTGTGTGCAATGACCCATATGCCTTAGAATT
Source organism: Sequoia sempervirens (assembly GCA_007258455.2). NCBI lineage: Eukaryota > Viridiplantae > Streptophyta > Pinopsida > Cupressales > Cupressaceae > Sequoia > Sequoia sempervirens. The sequence goes on from VDFB02353704.1 coordinate 53,123, forward strand.
ATTTAGATGTGTAAACTTTTCCTAAATCATGTGAAATTTATCTTGTAGATTATGTACAGTTTTGTGACTTGGTTCACCCCACTATGTATTGTTTATTAATTCATTCCTCTTTGTATTTCTTGGGGGTGTTTAATGAATGTAATATAAGAATTAAAAAACTAGAATTAAAAGTATCTAAGTGAAGGTTTTGGATTTTAAGGGTCAAGTTCTCTTCATTCAAATTCACTAATTTAAATATTTATGATCTTTCATTATTGATCAAAATTAGTAAATGAACCATGTAATGTGTTAGGGTCAGAAGACATATATCTAACAAGTTAAATGCAGATTTAATCAATAAAACAGAGAAATAAAACATAGAAAAATTAACACAAAGAATTTAACGTGGTTCACTCAATCTAGGCTACATCCACAAAACCGCAGCCATCCAATGATTTTATTATCATGTGCAAAACTTATTACAATCCCGCAAATAATCACCTTTTTTCATCATACTGTAACTCCCATCCCAACCCCTTATAACAAGCTTATAAGCTTCCAGATTAGGGTTCTACAAAGTCATTTTTTTTCTCTTTTCAGTGATGTTTCCTTTTTCAATGACCACGCGATACATGAAGAGTGTATAGTATAGCATGATCAATCACCACATACCAACAATCTCCCACTTGGAGACTGATCAGGCTCCACACCAAATAATCTCCCGCTTGGAGACTGATCTTGGATGATGTCGCTGCACTTACAACTCCCACTAGAAATAAGCACCTTGGATACTATTGCTCTGTTATACTTGAATTCAACCTTGAAGGCAAATCAAAGCTAAAGAGGAGCTCAACTTCTCCCTTGTCACCACCTTTGTAAACATATCCGCTAGATTGGAATCTATATGTATCTTTTCTAGCATTACCTGTCCATCCTCCAACATTGACCAAATGAAATGATATCTCAACTATATGTGTTTGGTTTTAGAGTGCAAGGAAAAATTCTTTGCAAGATGTATAACAGTTTGGCTATTTGTAAACAAGTAATTTTTGGCTTGTTTTTTTCCCAACTCTTCCATGAAAAGTTGCAGCCATATCATCTTTTTTTCCTCTGTTGCAACAACATACTCTACCTCCATGGTGGATAAATCAACCACCTTTTGCAACCAAAAGATCCAACTCATTGTTGTCTCACCAACTATAAATGCATAACCTATGGTACTCCACCTAGTATCTACATCCCTTTCCAAATATGAGTCAACATATCCTTTTAAAGTAGTATTAGAGCTCCCAAAACATAAACATTTATTGGATGTACCTCTCAAATACCTAAGAATCATTTTACTGCATTCCAATGCTCAACATTGGGATGACTCATATACCTGTTAACAACTCCTACAACATGTGCAATATATGGTCTTGTGCATACCATGGCATACATTAAACTACCTATAGTTGAAGCATATGGTATCTTGGACATTTTTTCTTCCTCCTCTTGTGTCTTTAGACATGTATATCCTTAGTTAATTTAACATGATTGGTCAAAGGTGTGCAGACAACTTTTGCATTCTCCATATGAAATCTTTGCAACACCTTTTCAACATAATCAGCCTAAGATGAAAACAATTTTTTGTTTTTATTTATCTCTTGTAATCTTCATACCAAGGATTTGCTTTATTGCCCCAAAATCCTTCATAGCAAATGAATTTGCTAACTGTTGTTTTATGTGATTCATGTTAGACCCCGCTACAAGCATATCATCAACATATAAACATAAAATAATGTAGCTATCATCATCTAACCTCCTAAAATAAACACAATGGTCCGAATTACATCGGTTGTAGCCTTACTCAGCCATAAAACTATCAAATTTGGTATACCATTTCCGCGGTGCTTGCTTCAAGCCATATAAAATTTTCTTCAATATGCACACAAGTTTCTCCTTACCTTTGACCTCAAAACCTTGTGGTTGTTCCATATATATTTCTTCTTCCAAATCACCATGGAGAAAGGTTGTTTTAACATCTAGCTATTTCAAATGTAGATCTTTAGTAGCCACAATACTTAAAACAATGCATATAGAAGTCATTTAACAATTGGAGAAAAAATCTCATCAAAATCAATACCCTTTTTCTATGCAAATCCTTTTACAACTAACCTGGCTTTAAATATTTTCTTACCTCCATCCTCCTGTTTCAACCTATAAACCCATTTATTTGGTAAAGCCTTTTTACCTATAGGCAACTTGCATAATTCCTAAGTCTAATTTTTCAACAAGGAGTCCATTTCTTCTTCCATTCCATGCTCCCACTGAACCTTGGTATCCAACTACATAGCTTCATCATAACATTCTAGTTCACCAGCATCAGTTAATAAAATAGAATACAAAGAGGGAGAAAATCTTTATGGAGGTCTACTTATCCTTGAAGATCGTATAACATTCACTAGAGTTTGTGGTATTTATTTTTGTTGTTGCAAAGCATGAGGAACCACTGGAACATCATTGTTTGGAGTATCATCCAGCACCGTATAATCATTTTCTTTCTTCTCATGTTGCTGCAATAGATATTTGTACAACACTTTCTCATTGAATATGACATCCTTGCTTCTTACAATTTTCTAATTTTCAAAATCCCAAAGCCTATAAAAAAATTCATTAATTCCATATCCAACAAATATACATTTATTTGATTTTGCATCAAGCTTGGCTCTATTTTTAGAATCTGCATGTGAAAATGCTTCACAACTGAAGGTCTTGAGAAAAGATAACTCACCTTCTTACATGTCCATGCTTCCTTTGGAATACCACAACCCAAAGGATAAGAGAGACCTTTACTAATTAAATAAACAACAGTGTATACAACCTTTTCCCACATGTTTAAAGGAAACTCAACATGCAATCTCATAGTCTGTGCACACTCCATTTTTGTTATATTCATGCGTTCAGCCACTCCATTTTCTCGTGGATTCCTTGGAACCATTTTCTACCTACGAATACCATTTGAGGAACAATAATCTTCAAACTCTTTGTTGCAATACTCACCACCATTATTAGATCTAAGACATTTTAACTTTTTACCCGTCTTATTCTCAACCAAGCTTCTCCATTTTTTAAATGTTTCAAATACATTAGATTTTTTCCTAAGGAAATAAATCCATACCTTCCTAGTTGCATCATCAATGATTTTAATATAATTTATTGAGAAAACTTATCTTTCTTTTGCTTCCCATCCTTGAGAAAATTACTTTCTTTTGTTTTCCATACCCACAACTTTCACAAAAATCCATATTAACACATTTTAGACCTGGTAAAACATTCTTTGAATGAAGTACTTTCATACATTTTATACTCATATGCCCAAGTCTATTATGCCATAGTGTTGATTCAAAATCCACAACAACTAACTGATTGTTTGCCTGTTTAACTACAACAATTGTTCCTAAACATTGATTTTTATTTGCAATAGTTAAAGTAGAAGGAACAGGACCTACACAAAGATATAAGGTGCCTACTTTCACACCTTTTCTACCACTAAGGAACCTTTTGTAACCTTCCAATTTTTATCACTAAATGTAACAACACAATCATCATCATCTAGTTGCCCTGCTGAAATTAATTTTCTCTTTAACTTTGTAACATGCCTTACCTCATGTAGTAGCCAATGATTCTCATTTTTCCACTTAATCTTGATTCTTCACTTTCCAAAAATTTGACAGGGTTCATTATCTCCCAAATAAACTAACCCAAAATCCCCTTGGACATAACCAAGAAAATAACTTTTATGGGGCGTAGCATGAAATGAATCCACTAAATCTAACACCCAAGAATCATTAATATTATCAAGGGAAATAATCAAAGCATCCTCATTAGATTTATTACTTACCACATTTGCCTCTTTATTTCCTTCCTTTTTGTCTCCTTTATTTTTCTAATACCAACAATCTTTCTTTAAATGGCTCGGTTTACCACAGTACCAACAATCCTTCCTTTCTCTGGATTGGGACCTTTTGTCCTTTGATTTTCCTCATGACTTCCCATGACCTCCAGAATTGTTTCCTCTCTCCTTTGTTATGCCTCTTCTTTTTGCATTCAAAATACTACCTGATGTGGATGTTCCACCTAAGCTTTTCCTACGAATTTCCTCGCTCAAAATAACACCAACAACGTCATCAAATTTCAATGTACTCGAACTTGAAACAAAATTACTAACAACCATGAGCAAGCTATTTTAGTTTTTAGGCAAAGAACATAGAATCAAAAGAGCCCTAACTTTTTTTATCAAAGTTTACATTTACAGAAGTTAACTAACTAGTAACTGTATTAAACTCATTTAAATTGTCAACAACTAACCCACCTTCTACCATTTTCATATTAAATCAATGCTTCATAAGAAATACCTTATTTGAAAGAAAAGGATTTTCATATGACTTTGCCACGGTTTTCATCAACTCTTGAGTTGTCTTTGTTGTTGTAATATTGAACACCACCGATTGTGCTAGGCATAAACGAATGGATCCTAGTGCCTTTCTATCCAAGAGATTCTAATCCTCATCAATCATTGTTTCTGATTTCTTGGCTATTCCTTCCAATGGTCGCCATAAATCCTTCTAATAGAGGTAGTCCTTCATTTGCATCTTCCATAAATAATAGTTCTACCCATTGAACTTCTCAACCTTCAACTTACCCTCATCTTCCATTTCTCCCACTCAACCGTGAGACCTTCCTGCAGAGGATAACTGAAAACAACCTGCTCTAATACCACTTGTTAGGGTTAGAAGTCAAATATATAACAAGTTAAATGTAGATTTAATCAATAAAACAGAGAAATAAAACACACATAGAAAAATTAACACAAAGAATTTAACATGGTTCACCCAATCCGAACTACATCCACAAAACTACAACCATCCAATGATTTTATTATCCAGTGCAAAACTTATTACAATCTCATGAATAGTCACCTTTTTTCGTCGTGTTGTAACTCTCATCCCAACCCCTTATAACAAGCTTAGAAGCTTCCATATTAGGGTTCTACAAAGTCATTTTTATTTATTTCTCTTTTTAGTGATTTTTCCTTTTTTAGTGATGACACTATACATGAAGATTGTGCAGTATAGCATGATTAGTCACCACATACCAACACAATGTACTATATGATTTGAAAAAAATACTAGTTCATTTAATTGTCTAAAGGGAAACATTTCTATGAGAATATATTCCTTGTATTGTGAATGATCTATAGTGAAACTTGATTTCTTCTTGATTTTGATAAATGAAAAAAAATTCCTTTAAATTACATAATAGATAGTCACACAAATGTGCACCAATTTGGTCTTAATGAATAGTAGGAAAGGGTTGGATTTGGTAATTATAAATTATAATTTTTAAATAGGAATCAATCTCACTTCATGTGAGAGCACACTCTCACATCATATGATGTCATGTAATGATAAATACAATATATTGAGGTAGGGATTAGGTGCATGCAAACACAAGCTAATGAAAAGGTTAATATGTAGAAATATGTGTAAATAAGGCAAGGATAAGGTTGAATGTATGAAATTACATGCAGGTGAGGATAAATGATGATGGATAAGGATCAAGGAAGGAGCCAAACCTTACATATAACTCAAAATATAAATGACTAATATGATATATATAAAGAGTTTCATTTAAAAAACATCTTGAAATTACTTTAATACAATTCTAAGTCAAATTCCATTAGTTGGTAAAAGATTTCAAGATAATTAAAAAATGGAAAAATACATCCTTGAAATACTTAAGCTAATTAAATATTAAAAACATGTTAAAATTAAATTTAACCTAAATAAATAGATATTTCTAAATGAGCATTAAAAAATATATTGAAATTGACAAAAGAAAATATCTTAGCTTCGTGTGGGGTGGAAATATTCTATTTTAATGTACACTATGATCCAATTCATAATTTTTCTATCACAACTTACATCAAAAGAGATTTGCTAGATATAAACATGGATTGTGTTTTGTATGGGATCAAAATTACCCTCATGAGAGTAATTCTTATATTATGAGCCTAATCCTAAAATTCAAGATCCTAAAATTTCGTTTGACCCTAATCTTGAAGTTCATAGCCCTAAACTTCTACATGAACTTGATATTGAAATTCATAACCCTAAACTTTCATTTAGAAATGGATCTATATATATAATTAAGAATGAATACTTTACAAATATTCTTCATTTTAAAGTAAAATATAAAAAACTAAAAATTGAATCAAAACTACTAAAAAAATAGAAACTCAAATTCAAGTAAAATATTATAAAAAAAGTGTTATGTAGTGGGAATACTCGCCTTTGTAGCATTATAATAATTGTATAGGAGTGAATTTGCACCCTTTACGCAAATTCCCCTTTCGCAAAACCTCACCTTAGAAAATCAAATACGAAGGATAAATTCCATATCACCCAAATATCTTCCTTCCATTTGGCATTTGTATGTTGTGTCGGTGGAAGAATATTTGTTGGGGACGCGCGTGTGGTGCACAGATGTCTGCATGGCACGTTGTTGTCCCTAACATATTTCTGCATCTAAAGTTGGAAAAGGCATTACACTCCCGATTGGGGACAAATTGTAACATCCCTCTTTGACCAACCAACCCAAAAATTCCTTATTCTTCCTCATCCCTCCTTCAAATTCATCCATTCTTCATTCAATCCATCTCTTCATAATCTATTTACACATCTCTTAGTAATTCATTTGATCTCTACACACATTCTCAAGCCATCTCTTAGCATTTCTAGCACTTCAACACTCCATTGCAGCAACAACACTCCATCAACTCCACATAGCAAGTGTGAAGCAAGCCATAGAAGTGTGGGCTTGGAGTCTTGCGAGACCTCCCTTCATCATAGTTGAGGTTGCGGTGACCTTGCCAAGTCCACATTCTCCTCCATTGGCTAGTGAGCTTTTGGGTGGAGGTGGTAACGTTTCGCTCCTCTCCTTTGTGATTTGGTTGAGTAGCATTTTATTGTTTTGTAGTGTTTATTGTAACTTCTACTTTCTTTACTTCTTTATCGCATATTTCTATCTCGTTGCTATTTGGCTATCCATGGAGGTGGAAACACCAAAATGGGGGTTTGACTAAGGTAGACCCCTATACAGCCCCAACATTTTCCTCTCTTTCTTGTGTGTAGGTGAATGTGTGTTTGAAGCTAACTGCGAACTGGCACCTTTGTGAGATTGTCTTTGTCATCCTAGCTTTTATCTATCTACTTTATCATCTTCATTTGTATTTCTTGTACCTTATTATTTTGTTTTGTTCATTTAAGAATAACTAGCTAGGATGTTAGTTTATTTTTAGGTATAGTTTATATTGTACTTCCTATCCTCTGGTTGTACAGATTCTAGCATGTCGCGTTATCGTCCCAGAACTGTGTTGTCATCCTCAAACAGAGAGTTGTTTGAGGTACAATATTGACTCTAAAAACAAGCTTGCCTAGCCTAAATTGGGATTTTAGGTCTAAAGAGTGATTAAAGTACATTATATTCCTCATCATTCTTGACCCCTATCCAAAACACCCCTTTAAAGTGAGGTGAGTTAAGGCAACCCTCCACTCTCAGCTCTTCGTGACCTAGAGCCTTGACATGGTTGGTCCCCCTCTCTTACATTTTTGGTGAACCCGATGTGAACCATTTTGGTTTCGTCTTGTTGTATTGAAAGCTCATTTCCTCATGTTCTAGGAGCATTGTAGGTGTGAGCGTTGTGGGGCCTTTCACCCCGTAACCCAACCTGCAACCCCTAGCAGGCATAGTTGGAATGTTCTATAGGTGTTGCGTAACGAAAACTTAATTGAGTCACTGTCCTATTTTATAACCCTTTGGGGGATTTGTGAAAGTATCATTTAGTGTGTGTGATGGCCTCTTTTTCTGCATCAACCTATCCCCTTTGTGTAGCATGTAAGTAGTAGTCCAAGCATAACCTTCACCTCACAGGGCCTATCGATGAGTTTCAATAGAGAATTGTCTCCTCTTTACATTCCTGCACGGATCAATGGAAACACTGTAGCAAGTGTTATCATTGACTTGACATCCCAGGTGAACATTATAACCAAGGAGATCATGTTAATTAACTTTTTGCATAAGGATGGGTAAGATGCACCTATGAGCACCATTTGTACTCACAACAAACTTTCCATACCTCCTCTTGGTAGTATCACTTTTCAGTTCGTGTCAAACCTAAATCTATAAACCTTTTGTTTGATACAATCCTAGGGTATGAACACTTTAGAGTGAAGCTGGGTATCCCCCGACTAGTAGTTATGAGCGCAGTTCCCTCGGTTGTGCACAAATGTTTGAAATTCATTCATGAGGGTTCCGTACATGTGATCCACAACACTGGTTACAAACCACCAATTGAGTGTGGTAGTTACTCGTTAGATTAATTTTGGCTAGCACCCATTGGTCCCCTCCCACCTAGGAAGGACCTCTTGTACCAAACTTATCAAAAGTACAAGAAAGGGTGCTTAACCCTAGAGTGATATCGTACCCTCCATCACCCTATACAGTTTCACATAGGGCTTGCTTAAAGCTAACAGGGATGCCACCATGGCTCGAAGGAAAGAAGAAGGGAAATGCTCTTAGGAATCCTCCTCTTCTTCTCCCACTGTCCATCTTGATGCTTCCTCTCACACTATTGTGGTGCCATCAGATTCTGTTTCGCGCCTACGAGAGAATCCTATGGCACCCACTTGGTGAAAGCCCAAGCGTCCTGTGTTTGATCTTTCTGTCCTACCCACGGAGCCTAAGCCCACTTAGTATGGTAGGAGAAAAGGTCCTCATGGGGAGTCCTCTATGTCTCGACCTTTGTAGCCTCTCACCACTTCTGCTCCAAAATTAGTAAACAAGAAGAGGCCCACTGCCAAGGCACTAGAGCTGACTCCCCCCATTGTTTCTCAACCCACTCCTCCTGCTTGCTTTCAAGACCCTATCCCTCCACCAAAAATGGCTATAGTGGACACTCCTATGGCTAAGTAGGAGTCTTCCATCCCTTCGTAGCTCTTGACCTCCAGCTCGAAGAGTCACATAGATCACCTTATGTGTGAGCAGAAGTTCTAGCGAAAGGCTCTTGCGACTGAGTAGACCGCTTTGCAAAAGAAGGAAGAGAAGATCACCCCTATATCAAGGCCTCCTATTGTGTCCTCCTCTCTCCTCACCTCTACTTTTGTTCAACCAAGCTTCGTATTTCCCTGGCTCCTGTTGTGAGTGCACCTAACCCCAAAAAGGTGCAGGTGTTCATCGCTCCCTTAGTTGAGTTTCCCTTGTTAATGTCCCTTTCGAACATCCTACCTTTCCCGAAACCCATGGACATGCCAAATACTTCAGTGGTGTCTTTTGCAATTTTCTCCTCCTCTTCCTCTATGCCTCTTATCTCATTTGTGGGGAGTTCACATCCCCCGATGAAATAGAGGGTGGAGGTCAGCCCTTCCAACAATGTAGGGTGTAAGAGGATCCCACCTCCTCCAAAGGGTGGTCCTACGCTAGCTTGTTCTATCTTGGTAATAGGACAAGTCTCGGCTTCCCCTGAGTTCGTCACCACTCTCGAGTCACTCGATGAGCCAAGTGTTGAATCTTGGGCGTATTCCTCTCTGTCCATTGAGGTATGACATGGCATTCCAGTAAAGTGCATGTTCAACTCTTTGGATGAAGTTTTGACCTTATTAGCAATTTTTGTAAAGTCACTGACCATAGCTCCACAAGAGCCCAGTAGAGAAGACCTTGCGGGGCCTTCTTCCTTAGCCCTTGTTGTGAGAGGGATGGTTGCTCCTCCCCTTAATATTCCACCACTGTAGGTTCGTCCTCCTTCCCCTTATGATGATCTAGAGTGGGAAGCGGATGACCTCTTGGTCGATGAGTGTTAGGGGGAGGCCTCTTCTTTATCTTTAGAGTAGATGTGTGTGTGTTGTGATGTGTTCCCCTGTACTTGTGTTGCGTGTTCCTGGATGACCCTTGTCACCCTTGTTGGTGCTTGGATACAAGAGTGATTTTGTGTCGTGAACCTTCTATTTGTATCATCATTCTTCCATGTTTGTGTTTGATTTTTGGCAAATTGGGGATGATGCAAAGTGTTGGGGGAATTTAGGTTTCCCTTCCATGTTGACTCAATCTTTTATTTTTACCTTATTTTTTATGCATTCTTCCTGATCTGGTTGGGGATTGATTATCTTTTGCCTTGCACTGTGGTTACCTATTATTTATATAAGCATGAGCAGATCTAACCCCATGAAACTAGATTCCCCTGTGTTCTTTGTTTATTTATCTTTTGCTCTTTCCTTATATTTTTCTCTTCTTTGCTTGAATTGTCCCTCTCATCTGTGACAACTCCATTTTTATGATGCTACAATTTTCAAAAAATGTATTTGTTGCTAACAAATATTTTCTTGAAAATCCTCACAAACATTTATTTTTTCAAAAACTACATTCACAACTAGGACCCCTAATGGAATGTGTTTCCTTCATCATGGGTTCGCAATTAGAAAGAACTTGAGAACTTTCCTCTAAGGTGGAATTAGCTTTGGTGTTCCCCTTGTGAGGGGGAATTTTCTTCCTTTCAAATTCCTTGATGAAGTGAACATATTTTGAAAGGATTCCTTGATGATGAATCGATTTGAGAAAAAATGTCTCTTTTATAGTTTCAAACAGTGCGTCCCTTGAGTGGACCCCCTTTTCACATCAAGTTCCCAAGGGACCCATTTGAAAACCTTCCAATTTTTTGATGGTCTGTGTGACTTTCTGCTTGATCACCTGTGTGGCCACTTTGTTTTTGGACATGCTTTATCTGCCAGTAAACATGTCGCTTTGCAAGTGCGCCTATGAAGTTGCTTTCCAATCTGACTTTGAGGAGTCCCCTCCTTTGTATTTCCTCCGTGTAAGATATCTTAGGGGACACCTCCTTGCAGGTCTATGGTCCTATAAGGTTCTTTCATCTAGGTTTCCTTCATGTGAGAGATCTTTGGGGATACCTTCTTGCAGGTGTGCAGGCCTGTAAGGCGCATACTTCACGAGGCTTCCCTCATGTGAGAGACCTTGGGGGTTTCCTCCTTGCAATTTTGTAGGCCTATAAGACACTTTCATCCTAAGGGATTTGTCCATCGTTGGTCTGAGGGCCTTCAGTGTACCTTGTGCAGCTTCATAGTTTAGCAGCCTGGCTATGGATTCTTTTGTTTGAAACTCCTTAGGAAACGTACCTATGGAGTCCTTTACCTATCCTATTCTTTCGAGCTTTCCAAATCATGGTCTACTTCCTCGACAGTTCAAGTATAAATTTTTAACCCTACTAACTCTTTGATCTAGTTTTTAGAAGCACTCATCAGTACTTGTGCTTGCTAAAGTGGGGGCAAAATGTATAGGAGCGAATTTGCACCCCTTACATAAATTCTCCTTTCTCAAACCCTCACCTTAGAAAATCAAATCCAAAGGAGAAATTCCACATCACCCAACTATCCTCCTTCCATTTGGCATCTATCTATTGTGTCAGTGGGAGAATGTTTGTCAGGGACGCGCACACAACGCGCAAACATCCATGTGGCACACTACAGTCCCTGACAAATTCCTACATCTAAAGTTGGCAGAGGTGTTACACTCCCAATTGGGGATGAATTATAATGTCCCTCTTCAATGAACCGACTTGAAAATGCCTTATTCTTCCTCATCTCTCCTTCAAATTCATCCATTCTTCATTCAATCCATCTCTTTAGAATCTCTTTACTCATCTCTTAGCAATTCATTTGATCTCTACACACATTCTCAAGCCATCTCTTAGCATTTCCAACACTTCAACACTCTATTGTAGTAGCAACACTCCATCAACTCCACATAGCAAGTGTGAAGCAAGCCATAGCAGCATGGGCTTGGAGTCTTGCGAGACCTCCCTTCATCACAGTTGAGGTTGTGGTGACACCTTGCCAAGTTTACATTTTCCTCCATTGGCTAGTGAGATTTTGGGTGGAGGTGGTAACATTTTTCTCCTTGCCTTTGTGATTTGGTTGAGTATCATTTTACTATTTTGTAGTGTTTATTGCAACTTCTACTTTCTTTACTTCTTTATGGCATATTTCTATCACATTGCTATCTGGCTATCCGTGGAGGTGGAAACACCAAAATGGGGTTCTGATTGAGGTAGACCCCTATACAGCCCCAACATTTTCCCATCTTTCTTGTGTGTAGGTGAATGTGCATTTGGAGCTAACTGGCGAACTGGTGCCTTTATGAGATTGTCTTTGTCACCCTAGCTTTTATTTATCTACTTCATCATCTTCGTTTGTATTTCTCATGCCTTATTATTCTATTTTATTCATTTAAGAATAACGAGCTAGGCTGTTTGTTTTTAGGTAGTTTATATTGTACTTCCTATCCTCTGGTTGTACAGACACCAGCACATCGCACTGTCATCTCAAAACTGCACTATCATCCTTAGATAGAGAGCTATCTGAGGTATAGTATTGACTGTGAAAACCAGCTCACCTAGCCTAAATTGGGATTTTGGGTCTGAAGAGTGATGGAAGTACATTATAGTCCTCATCATTCTCAACCCTTATCAGAAACACCCCTTTAAAGTGAGGTAAGTTAGGGCAGGCCTTTGCTCTCATCTCTCCATGACCTAGAGCCTTGACGTGGTTGGTCCTCCTATCTTAAAATTTTTAATATTTATATGATATTATATAATATAAATATTAAATATATATTATTCAATTTATTATATTTAAGTATATTTTGTATTATTTATATATCAAATTTTTCAATAATTAATATATTTTTGAATAATTATTTGAACATTTTTTGTTAAATTTCATAATGATTTACATTTCAAATATTAATAATATAATATTTGTAAAATAAGAAACAAATAAATCTATAATTTTTTAAAATTAAATTTACCAAAATATTGAATATTGACTTTTTCAAAAGCAAAATTAAAAGTTGCATATACACAAGTAAAATAAATATATTAAAAAATAAAATAACTAATATAGATGTGGAGGAGTGGGAGCTTCGAGAGGAGATTTTCTGGAAGTAGAAGGCTCAAATTGATTGGCTTCAGGAAGGGAACAGGAATATTGCTTTCTTCCATCATTCTATGCAGGCTCATCGCAAAAGAAGTTTTATTTCCTCTTTGGTTAACGCGGATGGGGTTCGCATTTCTTCTTTGTAGGCTTTGTCTCGTGAGGCTAGACAATTTTATTCTACTCTTTTTTTTGAGGATTCGCCCTCTACAAAAGACAAGGAGAATTCGATCCTTGCTTGTGTCCCCTCCCTAATCTCCAAGGAGATGAATGATTTCCTCATTCACCCGATTTATTTGTAGGAATTGGAAGAGGTCATTTTTGGGATGAATAAAGGTAAAGTCCCTAGACCAGATGGTTTTCCTATTTTCAAGAATTTTGGGATATTATAATTTGCATTTGCTAGAGGTTGCACGAGAATCTCTTCATAGTAAGCAGATGCTTCATGCTTTGAACTCTACCTTTTTAGTTCTTATTCCTAAAAAAGGAAGGTGTGGATCAACTAGAATTCTTTTGACATATTGCTCTTTGTAACATTTGTGGTGTATAAAATTATTACTAAATTGATTGCTAAGAGGCTCAAAGTTTCTCTTCCTTCTGTTATCTCTAAGGAGCAAGGAGGTTTTTTTGCTAGTAGACAAATCTTGGATAGGGTGGTGGTTGCCTCTAAGGTCATCCACTCTATGGTGACTTCCAAGGAGAATTTTATGTTCATAAGTTGGATATGGCTAAGGCTTATGATAGAGTTAAGTGGTGCTTTTTGTAGAGAATTCTCTTAGGCTTTGGTTTTAGTCTAGATTGGATCAATTGGACTATGAGTTGTGTTACCTCTTCCTCTTTTTTCTGTTCTTATGAATGGGGAACCTTCTGAGCTTTTTGTGACTTCCAGGGGCCTTCATCAAGGAGATCCTCTCTCCCCTTATCTATTTATTATTATAGCTAATGGTTTGGGTAGATTCCTAAAGTCGAGGGTTACCCAGGGCAAGATTCAAGGATGGTGTTGGGGCAATGGGCTTCTGCAACTCTCTCATCTTCAGTTTGTGGATGACACTTCTCTTATGGGAAGGGCTCGCCTTTAGGAGGTTGTTTCTTTTAGGCAGGCTCTGGATATTTACCTTATTGCTTTGAGTCAGAAAATCAATGAGCACAAGTCTTCTATCTTCTTCTTTAATACTTCTCAAGCTATTCAATGATGAATTTATGATATTTTGAGGTTTTAGATTGGGTCTCTTTCCTTTGTCTATCTGGGAATACCTCCTGCTATTGGTAGGAAGCCCAAGTCTTCTTGGAAAATTTTGCTTGATAATTTATGTAGTAAAGTCAATCATTGGACTCATTGGTGGCTTTCTACTGCTACGAGAGTGACTCTTCTGAATTCTGCTATCCAGGCTCTTCCTATTTACAGGGGTTTTGTTCAAGCGACTCCTTTGTATTTCTTGGGGGAATTTGATGCTCTCTCACAATAATTTCTTTGGAGTGGTAACTTGCAGTCAACCAAGTGGAGTCTTGTTTTAAGTGGGATACAATGTGTCAGCCATAGAAAGAGGGGGGCTTAGATTGTGTTCTACTGTTTGGAATGGGCAAGCTCTTACAACCAAGTTATATTGGCACTGGTGTACTAGTCAGCATCAACTTTGGGCTTGTATTCTTACTCACAAGTATCTTAAGGGTGTTAACACTTTTGATGTTCCTCATTTCCCTTTAGAAGGAAAGGGATCTATGATTTGGAATACCTTCAAATCGGGGGGCTCAGTTGGTTAAGAAGGGGCTTTTTTGGATATGTCATTTGGGTTCTTGAGCCCTTTTTTGGTGGGATTCTTGGGATGGTCACCCTCCGATATTCTTTCTACGTACCCTCACCTCCAGTATCTTTGTGATCATTTTAATGTTGTGAGTTGGAATACGGTGGAGCATTACAAGTTTATTTGGAATATTGGATTGGCTCCTAGCCTTAGATGGAAGCATTCCTTAGATTAGCCGCCATGAGGGTCAGAGGAGGATAGGAAAGAGTTGGCTCAAATTCTGGCATCACGGGAATGCAATTCCATGGCGAGGCAGGATGTTCTGACTTGGAGTAACAGTGATTTATCTGGTAAGTATTATGTTTTAGTAGGTTATGGAGAGTTACTTAAGAAGGTGTTTGGGGATATTGAGGTTTCTTGGTGGAAAGAAGTGTGGAATAAATTTTCTTGGCCCAAGTGCAATTTTTTTCTTTGGTTGCTGGTCCAGAACTGGTGTCTTACTTGGGAGAACTTGTGCAAGAGAGGGTTCTAGGGTCCCTCAATGTGTGTTTTGTGTAGTAAAAGTGAAGAGAATGTCTCTCATCTCTTCTTCCAATGTTCCTTTTCTAGGAGGCTTTGGCATCTTTGGTGGGATGTGTGGAATCAAGCTTGTTGGCATGTCTCTTTGGTAGAGTTCTTTGCCCAATGGGGGAAGGACCTTGTTAAGACCCCTTTTCTTCAAGTTACTTGGGCTTTGGGACCAACTTTTATTATCTAGTATATTTGGCTGGAGAGGAATCATAGGATTTTTCAAGATGTGAAACTAGTTGTCCAACACTTGAGGTGGAGGATTCTTCATTCGGTGGGAGAAACTCCTGTGGCTAAGTGTGACTTGGCTGAGGGTGTGGATCTTGGAGAGGTTGTCTTTTGTACTCATCTCAATCTTCCACTTCAAAGGTGCACTAGTTAGATCAAGAAAATAGATGTTGTCATCCCTTTCGAAAGATAAATAGGGAGGGACATTGATGCCCTCCCCCTCAGGGCGTGTTGAAAATCAACACGGATGGTTCTTCTCATGGAAATCTCGACCATGCTAGTATTGGAGGTGTTGGACAGACTAGTTCTAGGACTGTTGAGTTTATCTTTTATGTTTATAAGGGCTAGTATGCTAACAATGTGATGGAGGCTCTTGCCATTTTATGTGCTATTGAGCTTGGTTGTGCTCTCGGGTGGAGACGTCACATTTGTGAATCAAATTCTCAGGTGGTAGTGACTTTGTTGAAGAGGCAACAATTAGAGGATGTTAGTTGGCATTTGGTTGTTATTATAAAACAGATTCTTCATTTGTGTGCTTCTTTTTATTTTGTTTCTTTCTATCATATTTCGCGTGAATGGAATGGTATTGCTGATTGTTTGGCTAAGTGGGCTTTTGATCATTTGCATGATTGAGATATTGTGGACAGAGGCCAATTACCCCCGGATTTGTCACAAAAGTTGGACCAATTAGTGGAGATTGATAGGGATGTGTAATTCCCTTGCTTTGTACTGCTCTTTTTGAATTGAATAAATTTTTACCCCTCTTTTAGTTATCATTCCTATAAATCCATCCATAACTTTAAATCAATAATATTCATAATAAATAATTTTAAAACATATTAAAATTATAAATCTTACGCCTCTACTTAAAAAATATATAAATATTTCTTAAATACTAAAAAAAAAAAAAGACAACCTAAACACTACACTACCATTCCAAACAAGCCTAAATGTATATAAAACTAATAAAAATAAATGTAATAGGTATTCACTTTTTACCTCTTTACAATAACCATGAGCAAAAGTCCTTTTCGGTTGATTAGGTGCAAACTACAGCACCATAATCCCATAATGTCTCACTTTTCGTACTATTTGGCTTTCTTGGAAGCTTTTACAATAGAGTAGGGGAAATGACCCAATACTTGAGCATGTTCCAATAGTTGTGATAGCATTTGTTTATATAATGCCCAATATTTTTATCAATATTGGACCAATAGTTGTGACTTTAAAGTTGTTAGTGTTGATGATGACTACCCATAATTAAATGAAATGTATTCCTTAGATCTAAAAAGCAACAAATCATGTGATGCCACATCAACACCCAACAAAACATGATGTAGATGCACAAGTATCAGTCTCACTTTTTTTGGGCCTTTTTGGACACCTTGACAAAAAACATGCTAATGTGGCATCATTTTTAATGATGTGGCCCTGAAACCTTAGTTATAAGCAGGGGACTTGTCAAGTAAGTTGTAAAAAAATTAGGAGTGATTTGAAATTTCCACGTAGGATTTTCATAAGCACGAAGTCAGGGTGCTCAACTGCTGAGTCCTCTCCCCAATATTTGTAGATCTGCTATACAAGCAATTTCTATGGTGTAGTACAATAAGTTGATAGGAGAATAGAAAAGTCAAATGCATATTGCGCTAAAAATAAACTACGATGTGAACACTGATTATGAGTCATTTAGATTGCCCGCAATTTGCTTCTAACTTCAATGATGATAATGAAATGTCATAATTTTTTTTTTCAAAATTTCTTATTTGATTTGATTTGGGCGAAGACCATTCAATTTGACTGGGTAGAATTCTGACCATTTTGCGTTGTTGGACAGCTTTTTATTAGTTTTTTTTATTAAATAAAGCTGGATAACATAAAAAAACAGCAGTTCAACGAGAATCTGTACAAAAAAAAAAAAAACAATTATACATCAAAATCCAAAATAAGACTATAACCCAAATACAAAAGAATAACAACTTCCAAAAAAAACAAAAACAAATCCATCCAAAGACTGCTATCAGTTTACATAGTCTATCCCCACAATCAAAGCTTTTTAATAGTTCTTTCTAAGTTAATATGTGTGGGCAGTGGAAGATCTAATGAAATCGCTAAAGAATTCCAACCATAAAATCGAGAGTGTAGATTGTTTCAAGAGTCGTACGTAGATTTTTCTTTGCACTTGTCATTATTCGAATTTGATATTTTTTGAAGAGTCGTACGTTGATTTTTCTTTGCAACGACCGTAGTCTTCCGACCATTGCAAGTGGGTAGGTAGCTTTTTGAATGGTATACGCAGGACGACATGGACAGAGGTTAGGTTTAAATGGCATACGCAGGTAGACATTGACAGTCTGATTATAATGTGCACTACAAATTTTTTTGGATTGTCCCACACGCTTACTTCCTTCACACGGTAGACAGTAGATCAGAGTAATCTTTTCCAAAACCAATTTAGTAGAGGATTAAATCTAGGCATTAGAAGATTAGGGGAAAGGACCGAGTTACCGCCCCCCATTGAATTACTGCCACCTTCATGCTCACTTAACCCCCCAAAAAAAAATTCACTTTGATCCATTAAAAAACTTATTTTATTGAATTCATAATTACAAAAACACCAATAGCTGCTCATTAAGTGCTAAAGTGAATTATTTGAGTGGATTTTAAGTACTAAAACAGCTATAATTGATTGAAATTATAGTGGGCGGATACTGAGACATTAGGTGGCGGTAAACAGACGGCGCCTCTAAAAGGTGTCACTTGATCAAATTGCCCAGAAGCCAAAACCTTAGTTATAAGCACTTAACTCGTGAGCGAAAAAAACCCATAAAAAAAATTTTCAATTCGATGTACAATTTGAATTCTACAGTTGTGCAAATTTAGCCTTGGCGGATACTGGATCTTCTCCCCTAGATCCTTAGACATGGAAATGATTCATAGATGTGGATTCAAATGAGAAAGGACACAGATCTCAAGTTCAATCTCAGGGGAAACACAAATATAAAGAAATCACTTCTATTCTTGAAAACAAGTTTTATCTATCTATCTTTCGTATTTAGTTTTGTAGCAAAACATAAATATCATTTCAATTATTATGTTTATAGATGCTATTGTTTAATCTATGTATATACATTTCATGTGTATGCATTTCATTTTATTATTTTAGATTAATTATCTCTTTAAATAACTCTTCCTCATTAATTAATTAATTAAATTAAATTAATGAATGGATCTTAGTCCTATTTCTTCCAACTAATCAAATAATTTATACTTTAATTAATTTGATTAGAAAATTAATCTCCATTATTTTTCTCTTTAATTTAATATTTTTTCTCATCATATATAGACAAAATAGTTTTTCCTTTAATTCCAACCCTTCAATCTATTCATATCGATCAAAATATAAGTAGTCCATCATCTAACATGTATCCAAATCCACTTCATTATAATACATGTGTGAGCATGCTAACTCATCTACACCTTACTCACACATGTGTGAGCATATTAATTGACCTTAGCCCTCATTCCTTCAAATAATTAAATAATTAACAAATTTCTTAATTATTTTTGTTAAAAATTAATTCTCATTATCGTTTTCCTTAATTTAATATTTGTACTCATCATATGTGAATAAAATAATTTCCTTTGATCCAAACCCTCCAATCCATCCATATAAATCATCCATAATGTAACATGTGTCAAATTCACTTTATCATCATGCATGTATTAGCATGCTAACTCATTTGACTCATTGCTCACGTGTGAGCATTCAAGCTTGGAAACCTCTTAGCCCTCTAACTCATCCCTCAAATTTGACTCATCTCCACCTCTGTTCACATGTGTGAACATGCTCCCCCAATAGCCTTCCACCCTACCTTCCACTTTCTCTCTCACCATTTAGTCTCCCATTTTTATCAAATCTCCTCCATAGATTAAGGTTATTCTTCCTTGTCACAACGCTAAGAAACCAAACTAAACCACAATCCTCTATTCTCCTCTTACATCTCAAAGCTCCATTTTCTATTTGGAAAAAAACTATTTAAAGAAGGCTTCCATATCTATTCCATATCACTCAATCATATTCTAAGTTGATTTAGACATTGGTATAAAATTCTTCTGCCTAATAAAAAATACTTTTTGTCAGATTTATTTTCTAAGATCTTTCTACTCTCTCCTAAGTAAATAAGATTCTTGTCTAACGAGGTGTCTGTGAAAAACTTATAAATTAATAGCATTTCATATAAAATGCTAAGACAGAGTTTGCTTTTCGGACAGCCAGCAGATTAGCCTGTTTATCTGGCCACAGCTTTAGCTGCTATTTCCCCTGCTTTCCCAAAATGGGCGATCCTGGCTTCATCCCTGGATTTATTGGTTACGCCATTCAATTTACTGGAGATCAGATAATTCATCACATCAACGTTGCCATCCAATGCAAGAAAGAGTTGGTTGCCCTCAAAGTTCTGCTTCCCAGAGTTGAAGAAATGAATTTGGAATTGCAGGAGTATCGAAAGGATTTGAATTCTGGCAAAGTGAGTACATCTCCTCACCATCGTTTGCCCTCCACGGTCAACAGCTGGTTGAATGACTTGAATGCTCTTCTGCAAGAAGCATCTGATTTGGCCCAGCACTGCACTGTACCCTCATACTGTCGTCTCTTTTCTCGTTACAGAACGAGCAAAAAGATCAGGCAACTCACTACAAATTTGGATAAGCATTTAGCCTCCACGCCTTGCGTTGCTTTTGTGCACCAATTGCAGCAGCATGTGGCCAATCGGCAAGTGCCTGAGCAGAATAAAAAGAGGGTGAATTCTCTTAATCTGCGTACTCCAGCTTTTACTGGCACATCTGGAGATCTCTTTCCATCCACTTCTTCAGCCACTTCGAACAAGAAGTATATCGAGGAGGCACTCGTTGTCGGACAAGATTCTGCATCTGACAGACTTGTGGAGCTTATTCATTCACAGCAGCACAAAAATCTGTCTCGTTTCGGCATAGTTGGCAAGGGCGGGGCCGGTAAGACTCTGCTACTCAAACGAGTCTTCAACAGTAGCCAGGTACAGAGTCTCTTTTCCATTGACTTGATGCTTTGGCTTACTGTTTCACAAAATCCATCTTTCAATGCTCTCAGAAATGATCTCGTTAAACAAATAGCTCATAAAGTAAATGAAAGATTGGAGTATAGAGAGGAAGACAATGTGAAAAATTGGTTGAATGAAAGCATGGCAAAACACAAGTTTGCCCTGTTTTTAGATGATATGTGGGAAACAAGTGCAACCTCCTTGTTAGAGGAGCTGTGTGTGCCTCTCTCTCCACACCACAACCCCAACATAATCATTGCCACTTCCAGAACTTCTAGTGTGCTCCTACAGTTGGGCGTTCCAGCTTCATCAGTCACCCAAATGCAAGATTTGACAGAAGATGACAGTTGGAGATTGTTTTCTTTCCACGCCTTTCCACACAGCGACGGAATTTTGCCCGTGAGCATTGACCAAAAAATAGCAAGGTCGGTCTGCAAGGAGTGTGGGGGGCTTCCATTAGCCCTCAAATTGATCGGGCGCGCAATGGCAGGCATCGCTCAGTCAAATGAATGGGAATTTGCGCTCCAGCGGTTGCAGAAAGATGTTACACACTCGCTTTCAGGCACGCTTTCAAGCAGGTTGAGATTAAGCTACGATGCTTTGGCCAACGTGGCCGGCTATGGCATTTCCTTGCAGTTGTGCTTCCTCTACTTTGCTGTTTTCTCGGAAGACCGAGTCATCAATACTGCAGTTGTTACAAAGTACTGGATTGGAGAAGGATTGGTGGGTGGGCTGGATCCTGTTCAAATGGGAGAGATATACGTCAACTTGTTAGCTGACCGATGCCTTATTGAACCAGTCCAGAAGGATTACGACGGAAAGGTGATCTATTTCAGGGTGCATGATGTTTTGCACGATTTAGCACATCAAATTGCTAAGAAGGAAGAAAAATGCTTCTTTCAGGCAGGCAGAGGTTTATCTGAGTTTCCAGCGGATCTGTGTTTAGGTAACGTTAGAATATCATTGAGGGAAAACAGTTTGACTAGGGTTCCAAAGGCATTCAGAGCTCCCATTATCGTCTCCTTGCTACTTGCTAGGAATCATTCTTTGACAGAATTTCCAAAAGAGGCGATTGGGAGTATGACCGCTCTCAGGGTCCTTGATTTGTCAGTGACTGACATCCGGTCGTTGCCACAAAACATGGGGTGTTTGAAGCATTTAGTTTGCCTCCACTTAGGCTTTGTGCCAATCAAGCGACTGCCCAACTCTGTCACTGTTCTCCAAAACCTTCAAATATTAGATCTTTATAAATCTGATATTACACAACTCCCATCCGGCATTTCTAAGTTGACTTCCCTAAAACTTTTGAACGTTAGTTTCTGTAAGGATCTTCAGCGCATGCCTAATGGGATCTCACATCTTACGTCTCTGGAGTACCTAAATGCATTTGGTTCTTCAAATATAGGATGGAACGATTGCAGAAATAATAGGCTTTCAGTTAGTGATTTGGGCACCCTAAATCAACTCAAAAGGTTGGGGTTTACAAATAACGGTAAAATAATTCGAGAAGGAAAGCTCGGAAGCATGAAGCAGATGGAGTGTCTACTGTTGCATCTCACAGATATGGAAAGGCTACCCCATGACATGACTGGCATGTCAAAATTGAGGAAACTCTGGCTACAATGTCCTCAACTACTTAAAATAGAAAATTCATTTTGTGAATTCCAGCGTCTGAGCTACGTTAGGCTCAGATGTAAAATGCTGAAACAACTACCTGCCTTGGACACACTTGTGAGTCTTAAGTACCTAGCTATAATTAGTTGCTCCAACATAGAGAAGTTCCCAGAGGAATTTGGCAAGCGAGGAGCATTTCCCAAGCTAGAGGTATTTTCAGTGGTGGAGGCGGAGAAGATAGAGCAGCTGCCAATAGTAGAAGGAGGAGCACTGCCTTCACTTAAAACATTGACAATAATGAAGTGTGAGGCATTGCCAAGGATACCACAGTGTTACTGGAATTTGAATAGTGTAGAAAAGATAAGAGTGTATGGTTGCTCAAAGGTTCTTCATGTCATGGCAGAGGAAGAAAACTTTATCAAGTCAAAGAGCAAGGTGCAAACAGTAACATTATCTACAACAGAAACCCAAGCATTAGAAGAGCGCTACAGTGATATGCATCGTGGGCGTGAACATCTTCATTACGGTGAATTTTGGTGTAACGAGATGTTCCAGTTTTTGGATGACGTGAATCGACTTTATTTGTTTTGAGTTATATCATTCAAAATATAATAGAAAAATATTCTTTATCTTCAATAATAATGAGTTTGTATAGGATAAAATTTTGATACACTCTAATTTATTTATTTTGAATTTTTTGTTTATTTAAAAGTAATTTTTATTTTAAAATTACTTAAATATGATATTTGTTATTATTATATATTATTATTATTATTATTTTTAGACTGCAAGAATCGGTCGATATTTGTCTCCTATAAACTGCAGTGTATCTGGTAAACTTTTTTCACGTGATCGGCAACACTGGCACAACACGCCCTCTGGTACCACAGGTTTGAGGGGAGACTAGACCTCGTGACCTTTTGCTTGCAACATGATGCTTTAGCCAATCGAGCTAGGCCCCCCGTCCCTATTTTTATATTTTATTTAGTTTAATAGTCAAAAGTAAATTTATTCAATAAAATAAGAGAAATATTTATAATTTTCTATTGTGGATGAATTAAAAAATTACTATTGACTATTTGGCTATTAAAAGATGTGATGTATTAGTAGAATGCACTATGTTAGTTAAAACTACTCAACTCCTTTAGGTTCCTTTCCAACCTCTACTACACCACATCACTTAGTTTTGTCTATATACTCTAATGCACAATGTGACCATTATTATCGACAATAATATCCTTTATTCTCATAAACTAAGCTCTAACTACCAAAACTAAATGAACTCAACATATATTAGAAAAACATTCTTTGGAACATCTAATACTCTTTTATTTATATAAGAAGGAGTCTACTCAACTCCTTCATGTTCCCCCTTTTAAAATCATGTGTTCCCTATTTATAGCCCCAAAGGCCTCCTATGGGAATTTTTTATTTTGACTCTTAAAACTAAAAGTAGTCAAACTAAAAATAGTATGTAGTTAAAAAAAATTAAATTTCTAGTTGCACAAAGACTCAACATTTATAAAAAAAACTACTAAAATCAATAGAAAGAAGTCCCCACAGATCCCCATTAAACTTGATAATTCAAGAAGAAATATTTTGGTAGCTCCCTAAATTAGTGGAAAACTAGTTTACATCAAAATTTTATCTTGCATTTATTTGACCTTTATAAATTGTAGCCTAGGATACTAATGTACCAAATATCTAGATGAGGGTTTATGCTAGATGGTAGAATCATCCTTTTCACCTAAACAACCAGCTAGCCATGGTGTGTCCTTACACAAGGTTAAATACCTCTACATTTTTTCACCTTTTCATCCTCTCCTTCTAGGTTCTTGAGAGATAATAAATCATGTCCTCCTTTGCCAATTTATTATCTCTCTTTTTATCCTAGCTTCTTGTGGAATTAAACCCACTTCTATTGGTCATCCTCCAATATCTTCTATTGCACTTGCACACAAACTTTTAGAAATAGAAATCAAATAAAGGGAACCACAAATTCTCATAAGTGATTCCTCATTCTCTACACAACAAAAATATGTGTTTATACTCCTTTTCACAATCATTCTCATTTATTTTCCAAGAAAGAGATTTTCTTCTTCCCTGTTTTCATCAGTAATGCAATTTTCAAGTTGTCCCTTTAGTTATTCCTTGTCTATTGTGTTCCCTAAAACCAATAAGACTTCATTGCATACGAGATCCTAAATATCTCCATATTTTTTGCAACTCTATTGTGGATTGTTTCCATTACTACAAAATCTTGGGTCACCTCTTGTGAAAAGGTTGCATCCCTCTCCATTATAGTATTTAAATTATTCTTCATCCCCATTGTAATTCTTAATAATTTCCCTTTTACTGGGGTAACACAACTCAACATCTTCATCCCACTCATTCTTTTTTATCTTTGAGTCTTGTTTATCTATCTCCTCTCCCTCATTTTTTACAAAGCAACTTTAAGGACCTTCCATTCACTAATAATTTTAAAAACTTATATCTAGGTATAAATATTTTTTCCTTTTCTAGGGTAGCTCTATTCCTTGGATAATCCTAGAATCTATGGATTTTCTATCTAAAACCATCTCGTGCTCACAAGGTGAGTATTTATTCTCACCATCATTTTCTCCCTTGTCATAACACTTCATGACCTTTCCTAGAATTTTATTTTTATTTACTTTTCTATTATTGCATGTCTCATATTACTACAACATTCACCATGTAATGTCACTTTTCCTCCTAAAGTTGTTTAAGTATTAGTAGCAGATTTAATAGATTAAATGTTAGAGATAAGATAATTTACAAGATGCAATGTTACTAAAATGATGTGAATAACTAATATATAATAACCAATTTAACTATAATATGTAATAATTAGACAAGGATTCTAAAGTAAATAATTAACATAGTAAATTGAAGACACCTTCGTATAATTTATATAGATTAACACAAATATAATATATAATATTCTTAATATATTTTTGTACAATCAATGGTTTTCAATACTTATCATACTCACAACATTTGGAAAATCCACTCCTACCCTAGGAAAATGTTAGTGGTATTGGATCTTGTTATGGAACAATCTAGGAGGAAATAGTTCATTTCAAAACAAAGCACACTATTGTGCTCTACACAAGTGTTGGTTAAACAAAATAATGCTCAACGCAAGTGCAAATATCCAAGCTCTAGCTAGGACAGTCTCAAGTGTATTTTATACCTCGGGTTGGACACACATTGTGTGACCCCTTCTTCAATCCTCATAGCTCACCAACCACTTTCTTCTCCCTTCAGTGTTCTTCTACCTTGAATTTTCTCCATGCCTTTCCAAGTCTCACATAAATGCTTTATATAAGCCTTAAAGGGCGGTTTCCAAACCATCACACCTTTTGACAAAAGTTTCCTTTTAATAATTATTTTTCCTCCTTTTGAAAGAGTTTTTATACATATTCTTTATTAATCTCTCTTTTAACCAAAGGATCACTATATCATTTATTTTTATCTTCCTTTTAATTCTAAAGGTTTATTTCATATTTTTCTCTTCTCTAAAGTCACATAATACACCATGACTCTAGCTCAAACTCTATTTTTTATATATTTCTTTGTTAGTCTTTTATTTCTTCTATATCTACTTTTGTTTTACTTTTTCTTCCAACTTTGTTATTCTATTTTTTACATCTTGACATAAATCTATCTTTACATTGATACCCATACCCATAGCTACCCTTTATACTATTTAAAACTCTTCCCATTAATTCTCTATTCTTATAATTTTAGGATGCTTGATACCAAATTGGTGTAGATGAAACTTTGAACTTTCAATTTAAATTCCATAAAAAATATTGATAAAATAAGAATTCCCTGTTGGAAATAGGATGCCATTTAATTGCAAATCCTAAACATTAATTATTTCATGTATTTCCTAAGTTCTTGGAATGTGTTCAACAACACTAAGATTAGGATGAGATTAATATTTGATGAAATAAATCATGAAATTGACATTTGTAGTTATTCCTAAATAATAGGAACATGTGGGTGCACACATGGTAAGGTGACACTCACCTTGAGTTCAGTTAACTATTCGGAGTAAGAGATAACACTTTTGAATGCATGCAAAGATCCTAGGAGTTAGGATTTGATGTTTGCATGCTTGAAGTTCACTTCAGTTTAGTTTAGATCGGTTCAGTTCAGTTCAGTTCAGTTCAATTCAATTCAGTTTAGTTATGGTTCAGTTGTCTTTAGTTAGTTTCAGTTGTATGTTAGTTAACTTTAGTTAACTTGGAATGCATGGCTAATAACATTGAGTTGTATGATAGATAACAAGGACTACCTCCAGTTAACAGGGGATGACCATTCTTTGGGAATGGTGTTGAGTAAATGTTTCAGTTAACAAGAAATCACTTGGAGCTAACTTGGGTGCCCAAGATGCTTTCTTGGAATTAACTCCAATGCATGATAAGATATTTTTGAAGGCTCTATTAAGTGGGACCCTCTTTTGGGTGCCATCTTTGAGGAAGAGCTTTGTAATTATCACTGAAGTGAAGGATGAGTTGTAGCTTTAGTTTGGGATGCCCAAATGGGTAAAGCACATGTTCTAAGCTTTGGTCTTCATGGTAGAACTCAACTTGAAGCAATATGGTGTACATTTTCTAAGGCTTGAGCTTGTGCATTGTAATTATCACCATTTGGAGATTACAAGGTTGCATATTGTCTCTATATCTCATTCAAGTTGAAGAGAGTTTTCATATTTGTTATTGCAGGTGTGAAGAAGATTGGTGAAGACAGAAGAAGCATTCTCAAGCAAGAATTGGAGCTATTGTAATTCAGAGATTGAATAATAGAATAATTCTTGTGGAGTTTTTCCCGAAAGGGTTTCTCCAGGGTACATCTTGTGTAATCTTTCTAATATCCTATCTAGTTCTTCTATCAACTTCTCTCTTCATTCTACAACGGTAAAATGAATTAATCAAGATAATCACCCACAAAGAATATATGTAACAAAGAAAGAGCTTACTTAGATCAGCAATATTAAAATTTTACAGAGTATTAAGCTAAGAAAACACCTCACTTTTCAACATTCCCCAAGGTATCTATGAAATTCTCTGTTATTCTCATAAAATTAGGCTTTAATTAAGCACTAAAACTAAATTAAAAAATTATTAAAAAAATCCTTTGTGAACATCTAATAATATTTTTTTAATATTGTGCCATAGAAAAAAGTATTTCCTGCTTGATTTGCGAATAATTGATGGTAAATTGGATTTAATGAGGCCTTGATTCAGTGTTGTGAGGTGTTTTACACATCCACACTAGGTCTTAGACCCTTGCAAACTAAATAAAATGCATCTAACAATGTCTTGTAAAGGTGTTGTAAAAGACTTTCACACTTTTCTAGACTTAATGAACCCATCTTCCCTAAATTCAACATTAGAAAATGTATTTTCACATCAATCTAGAAGGCTTCTGAACTAAATTTAACATTAATCTAGTGTTGTAATGTGTTTTACACATTCACATTGGATGTTGTGCCTTTCTAGGTTGTGTGGACCTCATTTTAGTGTTGTAAAGTGTATTTAATCACACTTTCACATTGAATTCTATGTCCCAAGCCCTAATTGACCTTCACATCATCATTAATAGACCCCTATTACCCCATATTGTGCATCCCAAGGGATATTTTGATCAAATACCTGATTAAGTCAACATAAGAACTGGAATTCCTCATTCCCCAACAACCCAACTGGCAAATGGGCCCTTCTAGGACTAATTCGCCATCTGTGGTGAATGAGTCCCTACCAAGTGGGACTGATTCACCCAAGGTGGAAAATTTAGTCCCATTTGGGCTATTTTTGAGTTTTAAGTGGGAAAAACTGGAATTTAAAAGTTTATTATTCTTTCATGTCGGCCTTAGGGTCCAATTAGTGGGTAAATAAGGTGGAATTCCTATAAATATAAGTTTCTAAACCCTAATTTACATCTTTTAACTCATTCACAACTCATTCATCATTTGTCTTCCACTTCAAGTCAAGCAAGTTATGGTTTTATCATCTCAAATCACCAAGATAGCATTTTTCAGACATTCAAGGGCAAATTCTTTATGTTGTTGTAGAAATCCAAGATCAATCATCATGATAAGGTATTAATCCCTTCATTTCATGTTCATTCTTCATATTATTTTTTCATTTGGTTTAATTACCTAAAAGGGGTTTGACCAAGGCAAACCTCCATGCCCTAACATCCAACATTTTCCTTCTCTTCTTGCTTATTTATAGATTTAGGCATCTTGAAGACTTAGAAATCATTGAAGATCAAGTTGCAAAGTTGTTGAAGGAATCTCCTTGTTGGCTAAGGAAAAATATCAACAAAAAATCACTTTCAGACCAAGAAATCAAACTTTTGGAGGTGAACACCTGTTAGGAACCGAAGAGCAGATTGAGGGCTTCAGTTTCCACCTTTGGATTTTCAAAAATTCAAAAGTGGATTGATTCGCCATCAGTGGAAAATGAATCCCACTGCCAGACCTATAAATTTTTTTCTACAACTTTGGATACCCATTTGTCCAAAATGGGCTCTAGAATAGTTTCCCAGATCTAGTACTAATTCTCCCAGAATTGCGAATGAGTCCTAGTAGGCCAAATTTTTAGTATCAGTAGCATTCCAGATGTCATTTATAGTCTCCATCAAGTTCTCAGGTGCACACTTCTAGTTTCATCAAATTTTGTTATAGTTTTCTTTTATTTCTAGGTGGTTTTGCATATCACAATGAGTTTTCCAACAAGTTGCATTTCAATAGTTTTCACTTAATGATCAATAGCTTTTATCAGTTATTTGCATTTAGTTCATCTCATCTTGGCACATTTCATTCATATTTCCATTATACTTGCATTAGTTTGATTGAACTACCTAGGTTTTCGGGTCTCTCTCTCTCTCCTTTAGGTGAAAAACCCTAAGATTGTAAGAGAAGTACATAGGGTCACCCAAAAATATATGGTTCATTTTTGTGAACCTACTTTTTGAATACTTTTCTTTTCTAATTTGGAGTCCTTCGTCATAGATCTAACTTGCATTGACCTTGCATTAGGGTTTGCATGGATTAATTTGCATGCTAGGTGTCAAATTTTGCATTCATGAAAAGTGCATTTAGGTTGCATTTTTGGCATCTAAAATCATTAAAATTTTCTAAAATTTTGCATTTTCATCTTAGGTCTGCATCTTACAGCCCAACAAACATCAAAATCCATAAAAAAGATTTGAAAATTCTAAAGAAACTCCTCACTAGGACTTATTCGTCACCTTGGGCGAAGCAGTCCCTTTTCACCCCTGAAACTACCCTTTACAAAACTAAAAACCCTATTTTTAAGCTTTTGTTTGGTGCCATTACCTAATTGTATTAGTTGGTTGAGTTTCTGTCACATGCATTTCATTAGATCTAGCCTAAATTAGCTCATTTCATTCATGGTTTAAATTTCAAGTTTGCATTCTCATATTGTTACATAGCATAATCAGTCACTTGTCATCACTAAAATTTGAAAAATTGCATTCCTCTTTTGCATGCTTGCTTTAGCAAGGTTACATTTCAAATTTGTAGAATAATCATTACATCATGTTTTCATTACAAACATCTATAGTTATCATATTTCATGTTCTATTTTTAGATCTTATTGCATGTTGCAAGAGAGTTTTGCTAAGTGCATATGAATATGAGGTCCTTTCCCCTCTCTTTTTGTTCATCATTGATCCCTCTCCTAGTTTCCATTCTGTGGATGAGGTTACTCTAGTGAAAGAAACCTTGGATAATCATAATAATCGCATTTGTTCTTCTCCTATTATCTCTCACACTTGTGACATAGATATTATAGGGCTAGAAGAACCAATTGATGAGAGTTTTGACAATCTGCATTGTTTCTCTCCTCTTACCTCTCCTATTAGATATAACATTACTAAAGAGGAGGATATCACAATAAGTAATCATGACGATCACACAACACAACAAGACAATGACATCATAGAAACATTTCTAGACATTACCTTACCTAGTCTCCATAATCATGATAATCAAACTTGTTCTTCTCTTAATATCCCTCCTTGATGCAAAGAGGATAGGTTGGTGTTAGAAGATATGCCTATTAAATGTTATGAGAATATTATCCCTCCCTTCCCTAATGTGCCTATCCCATGGGAAGATCTATTTGGTAAGCATGAACACCATAGCGGTCCTTCTCTTGCTCCTTTCCCCCTTTGTGATGAAGTCGCCTTACAAAATCCACCCATGGATGAACCAATTAAAAGCTCTCCTTCTAGAGTAAATAATATGGAACAAGAAAATGAGACCTTAGGGAAACATGATAATCAAATAGACTCTTCTCCTCATCTCCCCATTATCAATCAAAAAGAAAGTCCAACCATTGATCATTCCCCTACTTGTGATGAAGTCATTTTAGACAAACCAACCCTCGAATGTCAAGAACATGTGGTTTGTAGTTCTCTTAAAAACTCTCCTCCTCAGGAGAATATCATGGTGCTAGAGAAAGGAAACAATAGCAATGTGTCTTCCTTCAATCAAAAGGTGATTTTCAATCGCCCTTTATTAGAGATACATCAAACCAATACCACATAGGTTATGAATGCGCAAGTTTCCATTAGACCCCCCTTGATTAATGGACCTCATACATGCCCCATGAGACATCCTAACAACCCTCTAATTCTCTACCCACCTTCACACAAACAACAAACTCAAAATAAACTTGAACTTGTCCTTTACCCTCCTAATAATAATGTTTCACAGCAACTGAGTCATAATACCATTGCTCAAACGTATAACACTGGAAACAATCCACAACCACCACAACCAACCCCAACACCCTTACCATTGCCTAATCCCATCCTACCTAACCCTTTCTTGCCAAGTCGAAAGGAGTATGATCTTGTTGAATAGCTTAAGAACACTCCCACAAGATATCCCTATGGGATTTACTTCAGAATTCACCTACCTATCACACTATGCTTCAAACGACCTTGCAACAAATTTGTTTCTCTTCTAATGCACAACCGCATGACGTAGCTACCATAATTCAAGTGTTGAATGCTGACATTGTTTTCCCCCAAAGTGAACTCCCCTCTTTGGAAGCGCAAAAAAAAATGACGCTTTCATAAT
Organism: Sequoia sempervirens; assembly: GCA_007258455.2. Classification (NCBI taxonomy): domain Eukaryota; kingdom Viridiplantae; phylum Streptophyta; class Pinopsida; order Cupressales; family Cupressaceae; genus Sequoia; species Sequoia sempervirens. The sequence continues at coordinate 84,516 of VDFB02353704.1, forward strand.
ATTATCTCAATACAAAAACATTGGCATAAAGCAAACCCTTGTTGACAATGGCTCCGCTCTTAATGTGTGTAGTGTAAACCTCTTAGATATGCTTCATGTGGATAGATCAAAAATTCAACTTGATTCTTTATCTATTAAGGGCTTTGACAATATAGCAAAACAACTGCTTGGTGTGATCACTTTGCCTATTACAGTTGGAGTGGCCACATTGGATACACAAATTCATGTTATGCCTCATGAAATTTCATATAATCTCCTTTTAGGTAGATCATGTGGATTCATGAAATGAATGTAGTGCCTTCCACTCTTCATCACAAAATGAAATACATTCACAACAACAAAGTGTACACACTTGAAGTTGACCCTGATCCCAATAGTCATTTGAACATTGAGAAAAATAAAGCACGTCATTTAAACACATTAACACCAACCAAACAAGTGGAACCTGCACAACAAAAGGACAAACAACAACATCTTGAACAAGTAATGAAGCTATTAGAAGATGATTGGGGTTCCTTGGATTTCGAACATGAATTCATGTGGGCGAATACAAAATCATCAACAAAGATTCAAACAAGGGAAAAGAAACAACAATAATGTCAACACAACATTTAGATGACCTTTCACAAGCATTCACCTCAACCACTTTAGACCACAACATAACAAATTACACAACAACCTTTGAAAAAGCTAAACAACCACCCAATCCAAAAGGAATAAAAAAGCTTTATGGAAAAGGTTATGAGCTTGTGAAACAACTTGGATATAGTGGAAAGGGATGTGGTGCTAATGAGCAAGGTATCCACAACCCTATCAATCCTATCACACAAAAAACAACTCATGGTCCTAGTTATTGTCCTTTGATAGAAATAACCAAGCCTTCACTGAACATCAATAATATCACAAACAATTCCTCTAAACCAACTTTAACTGTAAAGCATCCTGAACTAATCGACACTAGTGGTCTTCATCATTCTCCTTTACAAACAATCAAACAAACCAATACACCTTCGCTTAATGTCAATGTCATCTTGCAAAACACTAATGAATTGAATTTGTTAGACTTTACACCCTCTTGTAAAGAAGAGAACAAAATATCGTAATATGTAGAGTCTTGCATAGATATGACATCTAATACTAAGCAAGATGTATCTTTGAAGCAAACCATAGGAATATCTTCTCCCGTTGATCAAGAAGGTATTTTGTCGAGACTCCTCCAAGATCACCTGATAAACCTTCCTCCAAGAACTCGAAAGAAATGCTATTACAAGAATTCATTTTGCACATATCATAGAGTTCATGGTCATTCCACTAATGAATGCAAGGCTTTGAGTAGTAAAATTCAACATCTTAAGACGTTTAGTGCTCTCCCCTCTGTGGGGGAACCTAATTCCTCTAATTTATATTGATTTTCACTCTAGCATGCATTCCATTAATCATTTCGGCTCACTCTTGTCCTGCACTAAGTGGGGGCAAGGGGGTTTGATAACCTTGTGCTCGTATGTCACTTGGTGTGGCCTCTTTTGGCTAGTTGTTAACCTTTCATGAACATATAAGAGCAAGCTTGGGATGTGGATGACAAGCCTTAAGTTGGCTCGAATGTGACATTACCTTTTTCATGACATAGCTTCTCAAAAACATATGACTTGGCATAGGGCTTTTCGAGTAAGCTCTCATGTTCTTCTTCTACTTTAAAGCAATTGCTCATAGTCCTGGTGTTCGCAACCACTTTAAAGTGGGGGCATACATCACCACTCACATTTCATTGTGTGATTTTTTTCTTCTTGCAATGTGTTCTTTTCTTGGTAGGGTCATTGGGTTTGATTCCTTCCAAGAGCATGATATTTATTTGACTTGTCCTCTCTTGGAGACATTAGGCATAATGTTCCCTAAGAAGAGACCTTGTACAAACTAAGAAAAATCCTTTTGAGCACACCTTACACTATTTTCACATTTACAACAATTGTTATATGGTCACCTTGCATAATACAACTTGCATGCCTGTGGTGCCATCTTGTTTGTCTATGAGTGTCAAACATACAAAGTTTTGCTTACCTCATAGAGCTTGAAAAACATTGTCATTGTGGCACCTTATTAAAGTTATCAGGAGGTATAACTTTGGTATGGTTGAGTGGGAAAGCCCATTCCGAGGCATGACTTTTCCCCATAGCCACCTTGTGGATTTCTCACCTCGTGGATTTCTCACCTTGTGGACAACCAGAAGTTCTATGGCCCTAGAGTGAGTATACGTAGGACTTCTCACCCAACAGACAACGAAGAGTTTCGTTGCCTCAGAGTGAGTATGTATATTTGGAAAAACAACCTAGATCTGATCCACAATGTGTTGGAAAAATGATCGAAGCTTGATCCACCTTTTCATTTTCGCTTTTCTCTTCTTCCTAAGTTCTTGCCATTGCATGATTGTGTATCTTGTTTGGTTGCACATCATTCACCTTCTGTGTGTCCTTTTGCACTCATTTTGGTTTGACTTAGGATCTTAGATCATGGGGGCTTGACCGCCTTCTCGATCTTTTTTATCCTAGGCCATCTACATTGGTACAATTGGACCTCTCTTGAATGTCTACTTTAGTGTGAGTTTGAAGCAAGTTCATCCTCTCACTAAAGTGGGGGCTAAATGTACCGTAGAAAAAATTATTGCTTGCTTGATTTGGGAATAATTGATGATAAATTGGACTTAATGAGGCCTTGATTCAGTGTTGTGTGGTGTTTTACACATCCACACTAGGTCTTGGACCCTTGCAAACTAAATAAAATACATCGAACAATGTCTTGTAAAGGTGTTGTAAAATATTTTCACACTTTTCTAGACTTAATGAACCCATCTTCCCTAAATTCAACATTATAAAATGTATTTTCACATCAATCTAGAAGGCTTGTGAACTAAATTTAACTTTAATATAGTGTTGTAATGTGTTTTACACATTCATATTAGATGTTGTGCCTTTCTAGGCTATGTGGACCTCATTTTAGTGTTGTAAAGTGTATTTAATCACACTTTCACATTGAATTTTGTGTCCCAAGCCCTAATTGACCTTCACATTATCATTAATAGGCCCCTATGACCCCATCTTGTGCATCCTGAGGCATAATTTGATCAAATACCCAATGAAATCAACATAAGAATTGGAATTCCTCATTCCCCAACAACTCAGCTGGAAAATGGGCCTCTCTGGGACTAATTCACCATTTGTGGCGAATGAGTC
>VDFB02353705.1:0-72743 GCA_007258455.2 Sequoia sempervirens
AGCTCCATAAAAAACTCCTCCATCATCATCATCATCTCTATGCTCCCCACTCGCTATCGCAGAAGCATGCTGATCAAGGTTTCCTACGAGAGTACTAAGGGAACCTAATGTTGAGACCAAAGCTTGATGATGTACATGTGCATGAATGGGAGGACCAGGAGCAACAACAAGGGGTTGCACATGCACGAGGCGTCGGGGATCAACCCTTGCCCCTAATCTCTGTTGTGGCATGCCGCCACCAACACCCTGAAATGATCTAAAATCAAAATAATTGGGCTTTTGCCCCAAAACAAACTCTACATATAGTTTTCTCAAAAAATATAATGGGCACTCCCAATTAGCATGTGGGGGACTATCAAAAACCATATACCATCATTCCCAAAAATGTGCACTCATTTGCGGATGTATGCACCACCTCATGGATATTCTAGATTTGTTGGGTGGAATGGGTTGTCGAGTAACGGGGTCAAGAAAGTAGGGGCTAGATGGGCTTTTGTTATTTTAAGGTCTAATATTTGTTTATGAAGACCATCGAATAAGAATTGTCTCATTTGTTCTGCATCTCGTGATGCCTATATCAAGATCAGAATCGATCATCGATGGAATCCAGCAGCGTTTTGCATTGCGGATGCAAAGCGTCTCACAATAATGGAGGAATCAATGCTTGACTGCATAGCATTGATTTGATTTTATGGGATGAAACTTGATCATTTATTTTGCTCTCAAAGCGAGCCTCGTCGGATCGATAGAGTCTTTGGATGTGGCATATTAGATTGGAGGTGGAGGGAGGGAGGTGGAGGGAAGGCGAAGGTGGAAGTGGAAGTGGATACGAGTGGCTGAGGTGGTGGATTGATGATATCATCAATGTTAAAATCATCCATGATATGCTCAATATAAATGTGCACTTGCATTAAATCATACAAAATAGTCCATGTGCATACATATATTAAGACCATATATTTAATTGAAATAGGATGAGCAACATATATATTAATCATTTATTTAATTGAAATGCACATATATAGCATTGATTGTTCAACTCAAGAGCATGTCATACAAAATTCAAAATTAAATGTATGTACATGTACATTTAAAATAAAATATGATGCATAATTTGCGCTTGCTGAAATCATCAAACTAAAACTATGTACATACATACAAAATTTCCAAAGGAATTTAAAGAACTATATGTACAGAATTTTTAATACATGCACATACATACTAAACAATAAACTTCGAAACATTCACAAAGATCTCATTTTAGTAATAAACACACACACACACACATATATATTACAGTTTTTAGGCCAAAATCATGATCTAGTAGATAGTCATAAAATATATACTATTATATATTATTCATTAGAAGTTCATAAATTCCACCAAATTCATAAATCCATGTCACTAAAATATCCATCTAGAACCAAAATCATAAATTCATGTCACTAAAAATATCCATTTGGAACCAAATTTATAAATTCATCACACAAAATATCCATCGTTCACCCAATTTATAAATTCATAACTACTTAAGATCATTGTTTTAATTTATAAACTATTGTGGCTCTCTACTGCATAGATCTTCATTTCTTTGTGTTTTCCTTTTCAAAATAAGGAGTTCTCTCCTCTAGCCATTGTCGATGCTCATCTACGATCCCATCCATATCCCTAACAACATCAACAATGGTTTGCATCCTAGATGCAAACATCCTCACAAGAGGTGCGACACATTCTTCATTTTGAATAATGTTGATTTGATCTTGGATGGTTCTAGCAGAAGCATTGCTTTGTGCTTGCAAATGAGCATGTTCATTGATTTCAAGTGGTGGAGGTGGGGGGTTACGAGGTGGAGTGGGTGGAGGTGGAGGTGAAGGTGTTGGAGATGGATGGCGTGGAGGTGGATTGCGAATATTATTTAATGGATCCATGTGATCTTTAAGATATGAGTGAACCCGCATTAGATTTGTAATTTCAAGATGTAAGATACATGCTTAGGAAATACCTTTAAACCATTCAATATAAATGGCCTTAAATAATTGAATACAAATGATAAAATTATATGTAAGCCTCATTTATATGTCTAAGGCACATGTTACTTGAATGAAAAATACAATTAACTATTGATATTCCCATAATCCAAGTGATCTTATTATTGTTAAATTTGGTTGGGCCTTGGGCAACTTCTCATCAGCCAAACCTAAGAACTCTCTTTGATCCCCCTTAAGAAATGTCATATTGGCACCCCAAGAAAATCAAATTAAGTGATTTGTAAGACAGGATGGCTATGATTTACGCCTAGTGAGGTCCTAGGAGAAAATGACATGGTTCAAGTGAATAAAATTTGGTGAAGTTGCCCAAGGCAACCAAATTTCATTAGGAGCCTTTAAAGAAAAAATGATGGCTTTAGGGTTTAGGGTTTAGACTTTAGAGTTTAGGGTTTAGGGTAATAGGATAGCTTAAGGGGATCTACATGTAGTAAGATCCTAGGAAAAAATTACATGGCATAAGGGAATGAAATTTGGTGGAGTTGCCTAAGGCAACCAAATTTCATTAAGAGCCTAAGAAAAATGATGGCTTTAGGGTTTAGGGTTTAAATTTTAGAGTTTAGGGTTTAGAGTAATAGGATAACTTAAGGGGATATATGTAGTAAGATCCTAGGACAAAATTACATGGTGATAAGGCAAATGAAATTTGGTGGAGCTGCCCACAACCAAATTTCACAAGAGCCTACATCGATGGCTTTAGGGTTTAGACTTTAGGAGTTTAGAGTTTTAGGTAATAGATAAACTTAAGGGGATATGTAGCAAGATCCTAGGACAACAAAATTACATGGCATAAGGGAATGAAATTTGGTGGATTTTCCTAAGACAACCAAATTTCACTTTAGCATCCCGCAGGGACAAAATGAATGGTTTAGTGTTTAGGGTTTTAGGGTTTAGAATTTGGAATATTTAATGAACTTGCAAGTTAGTGGCCATTAACATTTTCTTGTGGAATAGTTGATTGAGATCTACTCTTGTTTCAACTCACCAAAATCAGATCATGATGGCAACTTTGATCACCAAATTTTAAGAACTTCTTTGATCCCCTTAAGAAAATTGAATTACGATTTAGGGTGACAGGATGGCTTAAGGGGATTTACGTCTAGTGAGGTCCTAGGAGAAAATGACATGGCTCAAGTGAATAAAATTTGGTGAAGTTTCCCAATGCAACCAAATTTCATTAAGAGCCTTTAAGGACAAAATGAATGGTTTAGTGTTTAGGGTTTAGATTTTAGAGTTCAGGGTTTAGGGTTTACAAAACTTAGGGTAAAGTTTTGGTGCCCCTTGGAATATTTAATGAACTTGCAAGTTAGTGAAGAACATTTTCTTGTGGAATAGTTGATTGAGATCTACTCTTGTTTCAACTGACCAACCTAGATCATGAAATCTCATTCATATTATAATCTTGCACGATCTTATTATTGTTAAATTTGGTTGCCTTGGGCAACTTCACCAAATTTTAAGAACTTTGATCCCCTTAAGAAATTTGTCATATTGGGACCCCTTAAGAAATCGATTTATGATTTAAGGTGATAGGATGGCTTAAGGGGATCTAGATGTCTAGTGAGGTCCAAATTTAGTCATACTATAGCCTCATTGGTTCCATCTAGCTCTGGGTCAAAAGTGTTTACCCCTCTAATAAAAAAAAGTATCATATTAAAAATGAATCAATCTATACATATCACAAAAATAACAATAATCTTAAATGTAACACATACTCTAACAATAATAGAATGCTAAATGATCCCCACCCCTAACCATATCCTAATTGAATTGCAAACCTAATTGAAACTTAATTAAATTATAACCTTTACCTAATCTTAAATGTATTCCTATATTATATTATATTTAAATTAATTTATATTTGTATTATAATTATATTAATATTTATTATATATTCCTAATTGTAACCTAACTATTTACTACAAACCTAATTGAATCTTAAGCCTAATCCTCATTAAAACCCCAAGTAAATTGTAACATTACCTATCCTTAATTGTAATCTTATAATATATTTTATGATATTAAATATTTATATTATTTAATATATTATATTAAATATAATATATTAAATAATATAAATATTTAATTATATTTCTTTTATATGAATCATCCTCCTATCTCTAAATTGTAATAATAGCATGTAGTTCCTCCAAACTATCATCATGTACCTCCTCCCTTTCCCATGTAATAGGTCTACCTTGTAGGTGTTAAATGGTTCCATCTTGGTCTCCTTATTGATGCATTTCTATCCTTCCACATAAATCTATATAGTATCAAAATATAGGTAATTTTATGGTTATTGAATCTCTCTTAATTGCTAAAAATCCATTATGATTGAGGATGGGTGGATTATTATCTAGGATCATCTTAAAAATCCTATAGAGGTCATGTGGTATGTTTTTCTTAATACATATATTCCCATACAAACCTCTTTCCATGTATTATCAACTCTCCTATATAATAGACACCTTCCTAGATTTAAATTTCATATGATATATATGTACCCAAGTGTTTCCAATTGGAATTGCTATAATTATACTTTTATGGCATTCTAGATATTCAAAATAGTTTTCATAAATCTACCAAATAGACCCATTCTTGACATTGAACCTACATAATTTTAGGTATGTCCAATGAAAGATTAGGGTCTAGGGTTCATATATTTCAAATGCTTTAGTGTTGAGGGTTTAGATTTTACAGTTTAGGGTCTAGGGTTTAGCAAACTTAGGGTGAAGTTTGGGTGGCCCTTGGCATAATTTAGAGTTGCAAGTTAGTGTCAATTGGAATCGATTGTACGCAGCTTAGATTTACGAATTTGCTAACTAAATTTGCAAACAAACATCAAGATAAACTTTATGAATTTTAACTATTCTTTAACATATTGATTTCTAATCTAATTATAATTTAACATTGAAACTAAAGTTTAATATATATCATTTTTTCCATACAAAGCAAATAAAATTTAAAACATTTTAGCAATGCAAATGAATTTTTTTGAACTCGAAATTACCTAGTTTTCAAAATCAAAATGATTTGTTCGATTCCAATTTAGGGTTTTAACAATTTCTTTGTTCCAATTCAATTTAGGGTTTCAATTTTAAACAATTAGGGTTTTTAATGCAATTTTTTCGTTTCAATTCAAACTAGGGTTTTCAAATTCAATTTTTTTCGTTTGATTTGAATTCAGGGTTTCAAAAAGCTTGATTTGGATTTGTAAATGCAATGTTTTTATTTCATTTCAATTTTTGGGTTTTGAAATGCAAATTTTTTGTTTTGTTTCAATTAGGGTTTTCAAATTCAATTTTTTTGGGTTTAATCGAACAATTTAGGTTTCAAAAGTTAAATTTTGTTTCTAAAACACAATTCAAGGTTCATTTTTTCATTTTTATTAAAAAACCTTCAGGTTTCATTGCATTTTTTTGTCTATTTTTACAATTATTCATTTCTACTATAACAGTTTAAAAAAATACTTAAAACATGAAATAAATTAAAAAAAACATGCTAAATTCATTTATTTTCTTCAAAATTTCAATTCAAAATAAAAAAAATGCAAAAAAATGGCGTGTAGGGGGGTACCTGTAGCTGATTGTGGGGGTCGCTGTTGTCAATACTCGGGGTCCCATCCACTGTGCAGTGAAATCTATTTTTTTTAAAAAAAAATAGCAATACAAAACAAGATCTCGATTTCTACAAAACGGGATCCCGATTTATAGAAATTAGGATCCCGTTTTTTAGTAATTGAGATCCCGTTTCGTGAGAATCGGGATCCCGTGCCTTTTCCATCAGTTCAGAATCCGATGGGAAACGAGATCCCAATTTTTAAAAAGCAGGATCCCATTCCATCTCAGGCTCAGGATCCTGAACCATAACGGGATCCCGATTTTTAAAAATCGGGATCCTGTTTATTAAAATCGGGATCCCATTTCCTCAATGCCGATTTCAATTTTTTGGTTAAGGTAAAAACTTCCACGTTTTGTGGACTCAACTTTGTGCACTTACCATCTATTACCCCAAACATGCATTTCTATGGGTTCAAGGAGATTCCATAAATTCAAAAGCTCTATTAAAGATCTTCTCCAAGTGAAAATAATGATCTTCTTCATTTTTTGAAAAAGAAATCAAATCATCATAATAGACAACCATGATAACATCAATCAAATATGAGAATGCTACATCCATGGCTCTCTGAAAAGTGGCACCAACATTGGTTAAGCCAAAAGGTATCCTTACATAAACATATGTGCCCCCAATTGGAGTGAAGGTAATATTATATTTTTTATGATTCTCTAGTCTTCACTTAGTTGCATCATCAAAACCCATCCATCATGAACAAAAAATCACAACCAATAACCTTTTGTAGCATAACTTCCATATTTGGTAAAGGATAATTATCCTTCAGTGATGATAGATTCAAGTTTCAAAAATCCACACACATTCTAATGTCTCCATTCTTCTTTCTTAGTGGTACTATATTAGAAACCTAGGTGGAATTTATAATTGGGTTTATTGCTCCACCATCCTTAAGCTTTTCCAACTCTTGCAATATTTTTGGAGCCAAGGTTTATTATAGGCCTTTGCTTCTACCTAAAAGGTTTTACATCATGGTTCAAAGTAATATCATGTTGAAACACATCTTCACTGTAAGCCTTTAGGTCATCATATGACCAAGAAAAAATATTCTTGTACTTTATGAAAAAGGAAATAAGTATGGTTTTGATATTAGGATTCAATTTATTACTTATAAAAACTTTCTTTGGTGATGTAGTTGTACCAAGATTGATCTCCTCTAGATCCTCTTCATGCATAGGGGTTGATTTGGTCATGTTTTTGTCATCAACATAAAAAAACTACAACATCATCAATCCCTTCAGAAGCTTGTTTGTCTTCAACTAGATGACTTCATTTCCAAAAACAATTTCCTTTCCATCAATCACTTCAACAAAATTTTGAAAGTCAATTTCTTGGATATGATATTCATTAACACAATGTGAGAGCTTTAGAAAATCCTAATCACCATGGAAAATTTTCTAGTGACAAATGTTTTCAAGAATGGAAGGTTTGGTTAGCACTTCTAACTTTGAAATATCTACCAAGGTGATATCCTCAAATCTAATAGCAATGTTGTCCAAAAATTCAGCCATAACATTCTCCCCCTTGTCCACCCAGTCAATTGAAAATGCATCAAACAATTCAATTGTATCTCACATAACAACCTTACATTGTTTTAACTATTTTTTTATGTATAATTGGCTCTAACTTGTGAGAAAACTAACTTTGAGTCTCCTAGAACTCTGATTTTCTTTATTCCATGTTTGGAAACCATATTCAAACCTAGTAGCAGAGCTTCATACTCAACTATTTTGTTTCTACAACTAAAAGAAAGGATGAAGGAATACTTAAATGACTTACCAATAAGTGAAATGAGGATTATTCTTGTTCCCGAGCCTTATTTTTAACATGCACCATTAAATTAAATTAACCAGATACCATTATCATCAAGAAATATATAGGCTTCTTGTTGAGGTGATATTTCTTTATCTTGGACATGTTTAGTTGTCTCAATGTTGAGTTTGTCCATGTTTGTATCAATGAAACACACTATTGAACACAACCAAATACTGAGTGGGGGTTGAATTAGTATCTTCAAAACTTAAACCCTTTAGCACAATGTAAATTCAATCTTCTAACAAGATCAACAACCCTTAAACAGATCAACAACAATGAAAGATAAAGCAATTAACACACATGCACAAGATAACACTAGATATATGTGGTGTGGTGTAGTAAATTGTATACCCTTTACAATTCCACACTTTGTTTGGGTCCCTTAATTAATTGGACTTAATTAAGATTCTAATTACCTAAATTATTCATTCCAAATCCTTATTTATCTCATTTTTTGAAAGGGGAACCTACATTTCATTGATGCAATTAATAACAAAATCACATTATCTAGAATGAGTGTCTTGGACTTATGAGCTAGGACCCATTCGCCCATGGGTGAATGGGTCCTCCTTAAGTGCCATGACCCATTTTAAAATATTTTTATGGTAGTATTTTAATGATTCAAATTTCATACGCAATTGTCAGCATTTGGAATCTAATTTTTGAGAAATTATATAAATACCTATTCATTTTATCAATTCAAGTCATCTAGCATTAAGGAAAATTTTATAAGAGAAAATATTATTTTCAAGAGCACTCAAGAGCAAGTTTTTTAGTCATTTGTTGCAATAAATCAAGATCATAATCATCATGTCAAAGTTCATGTGCATTCATGTCATCTTGTGAAGGCTACTATGCATTGCTGATCCTAAAGCATGTAATCATTTTCAAGTGTCCAATCAATTAAGCAAAGCAAGATCAATCCTTGGAGTGATGTGTCTAACTTCTATCCTCTAAGGACAACCATTAAAGGTTTGGTGAGTTGTATTGTAGCAAGCAAGTGTTCATTCACCATCCCTTCCATTTATCAATTGTCATTATCTTTCTATCAAGGTTTAATTATCAGACTTGGGGTTAGTCAAACCCCCAAACAAGCAAAAAAATTCTTCCTCTTTGTGTATGTGTAGATTACAAGTTGAAGATGGATTGAAGATCTTAAAGAGAAATTTTATATTTTTGCATTTTTGCATTCATTATTGTCAAATCATGGAAACTCAAGTACAAAATTTATTTCTGGCTTTCCAATAGTGAAACCTATATAAAATATCTCATATCTTACTTCAAAAGGCTAAAAAATTAATTTTGGAAGCCCTAACCAGGGCCCATTCGCCCCTAGGTGAACCTATCCTTCAATAATGCTCATAACCAACTTTTTATGCTAGGTACATGTGTCCAGACCCTTTTCAGATCTTCCTGCAAATTATCAAATTGTTTTTTGATCTTTAGAATCTTGCATTTTATCATCTAGGTCTTATTGTGCATTTAGTTTGAACATTACAAATCATTTGATTAGGTTTCAGATCTTCTCTATTGTCTTAAAGGACTAAGATCCAAGTCTGATTGAATCACCATTGAGGTTGAAAGTCAATCATTACACCTTTTGATCTCTTTCCTAATGAAATGCCCCTAGGGAAAGACACCTATTATGGATCAGTCCTATTTAGTGTCCCTCTTCCCCCACATTTCATTTTGGTGAACCTGACATTGTACATCATATTTTCATAATTTGGAGATTTTTGAAACCCTAGATCTAGATTTGGAATTATTGTGTTTACATTCTTCATTTAGGGTTAGATCTTGCATATTTGCATTATTAAAAACTCATAAAAAAATCTAAAAAAATTGCATACATTTTGCATAGTAGATTGCATAAAAGTGTGTTTCAGTCATTTAGGTCAAAATTTCATTCAAAAAAGTTGTCATTTTGCTCATACATTGTCATAAAATTGTATTTATATTTTCATCACAATTCTAGAAAAATTGTCACTGAAGAATCCATTTGATTTTAGGAATAGTGAACTTACATATCAAGTTAAAAACTCAGATTTAATTTTTTCAGACCACTGTCCTAGGACCCATTCGCCCTTGGGTGAACCTGTCTTGGTACAAGTGCTTTTTTGAATTTTGCACACTGTTTTGTCTTTGTAGTATCAGTCTGTTCCAGCTTGTAGATCTTTGTTTTGATTTGAGAAATTGCATATTTCTATAGTTGTTTTCATCTAGTTCAATTGGTGAAAAACAATGCATTGTTTAAAACTAAGATTGACATTCAAAAGTAATCATTTTTAGGTTTTTGTATCTAAAATCAGTTAATTATCATATTTCAGATCTGAAATATCTTGTTTCATAATTGCATTGTGTTTTCTATTTCTAGGTGGTTACTATAATTAGTTAATACCTATTTGTCCATTTTGGGTGTACTTTGGGTTTGGTGAAACTTGTATGAGTTTCACAACCCAGTATCCTATTGCCAATACTTTAGTAAGACGTAGTTTGAGACTCATGGCATCCCGCGATAACACATTCACCGTGGATCTTGGGTTTTCCAACTCTTTCACTCATAGTTTTGACATTAGTCAACCCTTTTTGGACCATATCCTTGATGTCACATGTCCCATGACCACCTTACCATCAACCACTTACACTAATGTTGAAACCTCAGTTACTCATGTCCCTCAAGAGAAGTTGAAATAAATGGACAAAGCTTTAGAAAAACTTCAAGATTTTGTGAGTACAGAGTATATTGTTGGCATCGTTGTTCCTATCATAGATAACATGAGGAGAATGCTTGATAATGACCAAGGATTAGAAATTGTGTGTAGCCTAGCTCATATTATTGATAATCATATTCCTACAATAGCTGGCTGTGCTCAAACTTTGAGTTACACCCAAAGTCAAAGAGGAAATCAAATTCCTCCCCCGACAACCATAACCTCTATTCCTACATATACCAATTCAACTATCACTACAACAATGCAACCAACAATATCACTCCAACTTTGGGTATTTAACTGGAAACCCTCTTAGCTTGTAACTTGCAATTCACTTGTCCTCATAATACATATACACCTCCACCATATTCACCTCCATCTCAAAACACAACCAATGATTTTTTCATAAACCAACTCTTGCAAAATGTCACATCTCTCCAACAATAAATAGCAACATTGAACCAAAACCAAAATGGACAACCTTCACAATATGTCAAGAGAAACCCATTGTCATTGGAGATATTGAGAGCACAAATGCCACAAGGTATAAATATTCCTTCGTTCCAAACATCCTCAAACCTTGGATTACCTCCTCAAAATATGAAAGAACATTGGTTTTGGCTCCAATAATTTCCCTCCAACTTGGGCACCCAACCATGGAAGAAAAACATTACATTCATGCAATAAATGATGGAATACGAAGAGACACATGTTGTCTCTTTCCAAGCACCCACTTAGAGAATCCCAAAAATCACTCATTTATCCTTTCCTTATCATTTGTTATCTCGTTCTTGGTGTCCACATGTGGGGAAAATAATATTAAATGTTTATGTCCACAACTCACCTTTACCACTGCTCGTGGACCCATCACCCCTTATGAATATAGTACAAACAATGGTGAGAATTAATATTACAAAATATTTTCCCAATACACCCTAAGTGCCTAGAGACACTTTCCAAGGATGTTGGAACCATGACATAGGATTTATAAGGTGGATGGAACCTTAATCATAATATTCTCCCACTTGACATCAACATTGTAAATACATTCATAGGAATCACAAACAAGGGAAAAATATCCATTAGCATATCATGTACCATCAAAATCTTCACCATGATTTTATGCCCCAACAAGATACCTACAAAAGCAACCATGATAACTACCATCAAGAAAAGAATCCTATCCTCCAACATGCCACCTATGGAAGAAAAAGAAACATGCCAAGGTGAAATATATCAATTGTCATTGAAACTTGGAACACTAATATTTACATGAACACAATCATCAAATTCAAATGATAACTGTAACGCCAGCCACGAAACCCTAGATGACAACACACAAAACACATAAAAATAGGACTTTTTTTTTTTTTTTTGAAAGTGTAATATTCACACGATTATAAATGAAACATTAATTCAAATTCTAACCTAAGTCCTCTAAGGTCTGTGACTACGCTACTTGATTCTCATAAGCGAAACTAACAAGAACTGTAGACATTACATTCAATAAATTCCATCAATATGTAATTACATTTAATCATCACATTTAATTGAACATTCAATATGAAATAATCATAACATGTGATCAAAGATATCATTGAGAATCAATCCATTTAACTAACTTATACAATAGCATCCTTTCCATTGTACATTGCATTTACCATCACAAGAGAGAGAGTTTACAATTGGTTTCAATAATACATCATTACATCATTATCTCCTTGAATGAGAGAGGAGAATACATCAGAAGTAAATACATGATACAATAGAATTATGGTACAATCCAAGTACATGTAATGGTAATCCACATGAACTAGTACAAATGCAGAAATCTTCAAATCCAAGAGAAATCACCGTGAGCACGAACAAGAGAGGGAACCCAATGGAGTAAAAGGCACATTCCACCCGACCATGTGGAACCCTAAGGTCCACCCCCCATGCTAGGAGATAACAAAGGGTCCCACCATCACAATGACAACAAGGTGACAACCAACTGACACAACAAGACAATGAGGGATTCCAACATGCAAGAAACAACATAACATATCACAACAATGACATCGCTTCCAGAGGTACACACATACATCAAATGAAATACAAACCAAGGGTATGTTAGGTTGCAGCAGGGGAGAGTGTCATCGCATGGTCCTGGGATGGGTTGTTCTAACAGTCTCACATTAGACGTCGGCTTCATGAAAACAAGGAGGTTGGTCTTGCCAAATAGGCCTTCTCAACCCATCCTTATCCTAAACGAGCGCTATAGGCATGGGTAAGGCATCCAATTATTTTGATTAGAGTGAAATTCTACCCAACTACCTAGTTTATTAATTAGGTTATCGCTTGATTAGGAAACTCCCACATGGGTTGTCCTAGATGCCACTTTGTGCGCCAGCCCCCATTGAGAGCCACTTCCCCTTCTACAACTAGAAAATCCAACTCAACCGATAGGGTAAATCCAACATGCTCAAAGATCACGAAACCATAAGAACATACATAGAGACAAGGCATATACCATCCCACACAAAAAAATCATCCAAGGAGCAAGTGAACAAAGCATGGCTAAAACCCCCTCAAATAAACACTCCAAGAATCATATCAATCAATACAAGGTTCAACACAAACATTAAGCTAGTAACACGATTCCCAAGCCTCCGTAAGACTTCTAAAATACATTAACACAAGGAATCCACAAGTGCATTACCAATAATACACAAGCAACAATTCTACCAATACACTAATTAAACACAAGGCGGGGTAACTCTTCATCAATCAAGTGAATATGATAGTCATCACCACTCATATATAACACTGAGAAATAAAGCTATTTTTCTCATTTATCGAACTTCTAATATTTTATTTAACTTCCTTTCAATATGGTCTTTTATTCTCTAAAAACAAGCAAGTACTTGTAACACTTTAAATATATAAATCACATTGCTAGTAAAGTATAGATATTATCCATCTGTATATATATATCTATTTACTACATATAGGTATATTTATATATATTTATATATGTCCACATTTACCAAAGTTAGAAGTTCATAATAAAAGAGAGTGCAAGAAATATACAACGCACTTATTGAACACATAATTTCTTAACAATATATATATATACACATATATATGTATATGTATCTATCTATCTATCTACACATATATGAATACAATGGCGTAATGGAGATTAGATCTCAACCGAAATTTGTATATATATATGTATATGTATCTATCTATCTATCTGCACATATATGAACACAATGGCGTAATGGAGATTAGATCTCAACTGAAATAAAATGAAATCAAATATTACCCTTGCTGCGAGACATGTAATACCAGAGTAAATCGCACATAACTATCGTTTCAAGAATAAATGTAGATCTAACACCGCACATATAGAAGACTTCCACTGGAGCATACACATAATTTCTAACGCCAGGCAATACAACTTCAGTACTTAATACAAAGACTTATTTTATATCATCACCATTTCGGATTACATGTCGATTGGAATTTACACAACCCCATTTAGACATGAAGGACTCTAATGGATTTGAATCAACAATTCAGGCTAAGAAAATTCAAGAAATAATAATG
Source organism: Sequoia sempervirens (assembly GCA_007258455.2). Lineage (NCBI taxonomy): Eukaryota > Viridiplantae > Streptophyta > Pinopsida > Cupressales > Cupressaceae > Sequoia > Sequoia sempervirens. The sequence goes on from VDFB02353705.1 coordinate 13,796, forward strand.
GTGTACCAAAGACATCTGGTTTCTATTGAATCAATTGAAGGAGGTAAGGAGCGATGCACATATGAGTAATAATAAAGCTATACCAAAGTTTTGAAAATAATTTTTGACCTGTTTGTTATGACAACTTCCTCCCCAAGTTCACAACCATGTAACTCAACAACCATCTTAGAAATGACAACTACATCTAACCGCCTCGCTTGGGTACATAAGATTGGCTCAAAACCTTCCTCTAAAAGGATCTGAGGAACTTGAGAGCTTTTACCTGAACCAGTGTCAACTACAATAAGGGTAACCGTATTCATCTTAACTTTGTCGACAAGGTGATCTTTTCGCATCCTAACGGGTAAAGAATCAAAATCCATAGAGGAGGTGGCGGTTCTACTGCTACTCGCCATGGTGTATTAGTTTTCTAGTTGCTTTCTTTACTGCAAAGAGGGAAGACTGTATTCTATTGTAAAGGTTTCAAACAAGATTTTAGCTTTAAATTGAGCATTCTAGACAACCCTGTACAGAGAAAGGAGACTGCACTTAGGTATGGCGTCAAGAAATATTTGAATCATATGTTATGGTGTATGAGGTGCAAGAGAAAACAAGCCATGACCAAAGTGAGACACTACTTGCAAGAAGAAATTGCTAAGACACAAGAATAAAAGAACCATACAATATCTCGAAACACAGAAGTACAACAAGTAAAGAAAATAATACACAACTATAATACATAGTACTCCTTGCTCTGGTGTGACTTAAAATTGCAAACCCAAGATTTTATTCCAAGAACCTCTTTAAAGTTTTAAAAGTAATTGTAAAGCTACTAGAAAGAAGAACAATCATAGTTTTAAGAGAAATTAACAAATTGAACCCCAAATAATGAATTTACTAATTGGCTCAACCCAAAAATTAATAAGAAAACATTTTGTTTCAGACAAAGCAATTCCCATTTTCTACAGATCAAGAATTTGAGATTAACAAGAACTTGGTTTCTTCTATTTGCCAAGCGAAATTGATGCAGAGCTCACAATCCCAGCGTGATACTACAATCCTAGGTTCAACACTTTCTGCACTTCCACTACATTGCAAAATCCCCAATTCCAAGCCTCTAAAATAGAATAAACCCAAATCCTCCAAAATTCAAAATCAAACTTTCAAAAACACTAGAAAACTCCAAGAACAGGAAAAATCATTCACAATAGAGCTCCAAGATTCGTTTTCAGAAAATAACCAAAAAAAAATCCCTCTTAGTTATCCCTAACTAATTTATTTTCCACTCTCCATAACTACATGTATTTAATTATTTAATTTAATTTTATCCCTCCTTCAACTGCCACTCATTTTAATTTATTTAATGCAACTATACTTTAATGCTTGAACACAATAAATCAAACAGTTACAATATTAATTTATTAATTTAATCCTTCCTTTAAATTTTACTTGCACAATGCACTGTTTAATATATATATATATATATATATATATTTCTTTATTAAACCATAAGTTTTGATTTATTTAAATCAAACAAAATATTAATAATATATTATTTATTTAAATTACAAATATATCAAAACATTTATTTAAAATTATCAAATACCTTCTTGACCGCAATACTCTTTTAATTTTAATATGAAATCCATCAAAGCATCAATCAAGCAAATAACTCAAATGGACTGTATACCCAATAGTACCTGATCGCAAGGCGAAACGAAAGACAAACAACAACATCAACTAACACTAGTAGAATTTGGCAAATAAATGACTATCTCACTAAAACTTTTACTCATGTTGCATGACTAAAACTTTTAGTCACATGACTAACACTAGTAAAATATTGAAAATAAATGACTAATTTGGTCATCGGGTAAAATCACAACTAAATGACTAAATAAATGACTAATATCAGACAAATAAAAATGACTAAATAAATAACTATTAATCTTTTATTCTTTATTCTTTTAAATTTGATTATACTCCATAGATCTTAAGCCCTCCTTATGGGACCCCTACCTAATGAATCATTAATGCTTTTAACTATGATTTGAAGGCCTGTCATGAGGGCATGATGCATAGCAACCAAGAGACACTACCACATAAAAGGAGGTTTTAAGACATTAATTTAAGACAAAATATTAGTTCTATCTTAAATATATATTTTTAATTAACAACCTCAAGTTTCCACAATCCATGATAATTAAGTGTTCAAGTTTCTAGATTTAAATTGTGCACGTTTTTTAAATCAAAGTTTTGGATCACACTCCATGATCCATCATCAAGGTGCTTTGCATGCAATAAGAGAGAAGAAAAATAGAGTGATATAGCAGACTTGGAAGGACAAATAGGTGAGGAGAAGAGAGGGCTAGAAGACAATAGGCTAAGATTTGACAAATGAAGAAAAAAGATAATAAAATGAATTAAAGCAACTTACCCCTCGATAATAAAATAAAATAAGAACCAGGAAACTAAAGAGAGGAGATAAAGAAAAACAAAAAGAGAAAAATGTAATCAAAGAACCAAAGGAAAGGAATAATTAAAACATCAAATAAATAATTAACATTATATATATATCAAAGAAATAATAAACAATATATAAATATGTATATAGTTTATTATTTCTTATTTATATATATATATATTATATATATATATTAAAAATTAAAAATTAAAATTAAAATGTCTTAAATTAGTTTTCTAATTGTCTTAAATTAAGACAATAAAAAATATATTTTTTCTAAAATAATTTTTTTATTAATAATTGTAAAAGATTTCTCGATTCGATTGTGTGTTAATTTTTTGCATCAACATTTCGGATCACACTCTATGATCCATCATCTGGATGAAAATTAGAGCACAAGGATAGAATGAAAAGATGTAGACCAAGACAAGCATAAAAAGGTATGAGAGGGGGAGGAGTGAGGAGTTGTGCACAAAACAAGGCACAAGAGGGCAATAACTTGACAAGAGAGAAATTCATAAAAAGCACACAAGAGACAACGAGCAATAAACTTGATAAAATTCAATCAATTTAAAAGAAAAATAAGGAAATAAAATAAGGACAAGCACAAAAGATTGCTCAAATAATGTCAAATAAAAGAAATTAAACATTAAAGAATCAAAGCAAAAAAAGAAATATCATAATAATAACATTTAATAGAGAGTCAAGAAGACTACTAAAAAGAAAATAAGAAAAAACCAAAAATTGAAAAATATCAATTTTATTAATCCAAAAAACAACCTAAATGGTTAATGAAAAGAAACTAAAAAATTCAAAGTAATAAATAAGAAAATAGAAAAAAAGAAATACACACAAAAAATGCATATGAAATATTATATATATTTGATAATAAACTTGTATTAAATATACAAGCCTAAAATAAAATGTAGTATCAAAAATACATCAAAGAATCAAAGAAAAAAATATAACATGTAATAATAACATTTAATAGAGACAAGAAGACTACTAAAAAGAAAATAAGAAAACCAAAAATTTCCCTCCATTCGTTTTCCCTCCTCATTCAACATGAGTTTTCCTTTTCCCTCTAGGATGGCATCGATCAATAGCAAGCTGCGTGAGTTTTCCTTTTCCCTCCACGATGGCATTGATCAATAGCAGGTTGTGTGGGATTTCCAGGCATAAAAGCCACCAGTGGTGTGCTTGAAGTTGAGTCTTCTATTGGAGAAGCCCACGATCTGGAGGAGCCCGAGCCACACACTGCCCATTACACTCTGCCCATTGCATCCATAGGTAGTTACTCTTTCATTGACACATAGACACTACTTTGAAGAGGAACTTCCATTGAAAGGTTTCATTGAAGAGGAAATTCCATTGAAGGGTTTCATCAAAATAATTTGTATTTAAAAATAGACTTCACTGGAAACATCATTTTTGGAAATAGTTCACTTCCTTGTCTATATTTCCACATTTTCATCTATGTCTAGCAAGGTACTTGTAACTAAAACATATGCCAAAAAGTCCCTGCCATTATGCTTTAATGGATGTCCCTTCATTATTACTAGATATCTGATGTAGTGCACATTATTATAGTGCAAGCCTATTTTTCATATTGTTTCATTTAGCACTATCAATATTCTCCACAAGAGCATTGACCCTGTTTAAAATGATGGAAATGGTTCACATCTCTTAGAACAATTTCTCATGCAAGTGTTTGCATTTACTTACTTATCCTAGATTCATGTAAAAGAGATTGTTTCATAATTGTTACCCCATTCAACCATCATACTTCCCTTTTGCTGCAATAGACCACTAGACTCACTCTTCTCTTATACTCTGTCAGCCTATTATGAGGTTTCTAAGGCCTCTCAAATACCTTTTATCCCTTCGCAGACCTACTAAAAACATTTCTTTGTCACTATTCAAGGTTTCTTTAGCTCTTATCTATGCTCATATTTCTGCGAAGTCTTTAGCATTGTCCCCACTTGCTTAGGACTTTGTCCTCCTTAGTTACACCTAGCTTATTTAACTAAGGACGAGAGAATAGAAACTTATCTACATCAGTACATATCATCCACTGGCACTTTTCCCTAGCTAAGAAGTATGTAATAATGTCCAAGCACATAAAGGACCATCAGAAGCTTGATAGTCTTCCATTTTAAAAACAACCCTCTCATAATTTTTTCCTTGAAGTTGAAAAGCTTCTTAATGTAATCCTTGAAGGAAAATTTGGGTGCTTGAGTGGGAAATAACATATGATATTAGTAGTATCTTTTGAAAGGAATTAACTATTAGCAGTATCTTCTGAAAGGAATTAACTACAACTAATCATATCCAACTAAGACTCTAGATCTAGCAATAGCTTGTAGAATATTTGCACTAGCCCCATTTTCACTCTTCACATATGGAGGTCAACATGATGACCATGAAGATCATGGTCCATGATGAATCTAGTTGGTAGGAGAACTAAGAAATATTCTAGAAATCCCTGCTATTATTCTTTGATGGATGTCCCTTATTTATTATTGGATATTTGATGTAGTGCACATTATTATAGTGCAAGCCTAATTTTCAGATTGTTTCATTTAGCATCACCAATATTCTCCACAAGAACATTGTCCCTATTTAAAATGATGGAAATGGTTCACATCTCTTAGAACAATTTTTGTTGCAACAATCTTGGAGATGAATTTAGATGCAGTTTGAAAATCAGAACATACTCGAAGGTTCTTAACAACTCTAATAGTTGTACCAGGGGCCATGTTTAACAAACCAAATGCAATTGCTAACTTTTCACTATGGTGGAAGATAAATGATTCTTTTTATATTTTTTAATTATGTAGGATAGACCACTAGAGGATTGCATGCTATTCTAGATTTGGAATTATAAGTTTTGATTTTTTTTATTTTATTTTTTTTGCTATTTTATATTTAGCAATTAGCTTTTTCAGATTTAACTAGGCGTCATCTTTAGCTATAGTTTTATTTTCAAGTAACATGCATATTTTATGCAATTTGACTCATGGAAGGTAGGCCACAATTTTAGTTCCTAGCCTTCATCTATAAAAGAAAGGTTGGGGTGTGAGTGATTCATTAGTTCCAATTTTGAGCTAGTGCAGTGCATTTCTTTTCAGATTTAATAAGGAGACAGTTCAGGGTTTGAGAATCCAACACTATGTTTTCATCATTCACTTGTAAGCATAATGTGCTTGTAAATTCTTGTATTTGAATCCACAGTTGAATGTTTTGCAAGTTATATTTCTGTCTCTTAGGGTTTTCTTGAGAATGAATGACTTTCTATTTTGAATGGCTTTATATTTTCTATGCACTAAATATATATTTTTGTTGCCCTCCACTTCCTAGTACACTTTTGAATAGAAAATAGAGTAAGTGCTAAAAGATATGGAAATCAAACGAAGTTTCATGTGTTTGAGTGAAGGAGCTTTCTAGGGAACTTGCTAAGTACGACCTTTGATATGAGCACAATTGCAAGTAAGAAAGAGTGCAAAGGAATCAATTGCAATTGTACATTCTATACACTCAATATACTATGTATTTATTAAATAGTTACCTATGACTCCATATTGGATTTGTGTTAATCTATCATGGAGTTTTTGTTCTTAACACAAACTATGTTGCCATATTGAGTTAGCTAAAGCTAAATATAATTAATTAGTTGTAACTCTTAAAGACTAAACACCAATCTTGTGCCATTTTATATTATTCATTTCCAATAATATGCTTGTGTCAAATTGCTACATGTTTGACACTTGACATCTAGTTTCCAAAAACTCTCCTATTGACCTTGACTAGATTCAAGGGAATCTTCCTATGACTATTAAGTCTTCTAGGACATCCACATAATGAATATTACTCCAACACACCACAATTTGTGGTTAAATTCTTGGAGGTACACTTCATTACCTTTGTAGCATGGTAAATTCTTCCTAAAACATCTTTTGAATGAATTCCCATCACTAGTGACCCCACATAATCACTTTTCATAAGCACCTCTTACTTGTGTCCTTGCCTAGCCACAACTTAGGTTCATGCTCACCATTAGATGTCCATTTTCTTCAATAAAGGCTACTATCCTACTCTTATCCTTGAGTGGAGTGGCTTATCCTTTCAAATAATGCTTTGGTCCTTGAGTCATTGAAGTTGCCTACTTACCTTGGCCACTTGAATACTTCGTTTGTTATATCTTAGCCTTGGACTATTTTGGTTTCTCCTTGCTCCTTTATCTCAATTTGGCTTTGTCAACATTTGACTAATAAGTTACTTTCCTATTTTCACTACTTGAGGTCATATCATCACTTTCCAAGAAGTTTGATACATGCTTGCATGTACAATTGTACAACACATTATTTGTTTAAAACATATGTACATTGATTGTGCTTTACAATAAAATGTAATCATATGAAATTTTTTTGATGGAACACATACTATGCTACAAATGAAAATTTACATCCACAATCACATAAGATTGTTTGACTCTAACATTGCCTTATGCAAGGGATTTCCAATGCTTTTGTTATTTATTCAATTATACCTTCTTGTAATATTCTTCAAAATCCTAGTGGTAACCATCTCTCATTTCCACTCTTCCTATTGATATGAGTATGATCTATAAATAAATTCCAAAACTTATTAAAGATAAATTTAATATACAATTCACAATGTGTCCATGCCTGGTGCAGGAGCACCAACCAATTAACATTTGAATTTGCTTGAGTTTGGTTTGATATAGGTTGTCTAGGATGTTTAAGGTCATTTTGTGTGTCAATAAGGCCACATTGGCCACTTGAATGTATTTAGAGATCATTTTTGAAAAACAATGTTGAAATGATGTAAATAATGCTCAAGAGAGCAAACTATGTAAATAAGGATTATTATGGGTTTATGAAGGGTTTTAGTGTTGGAGTCTAAGATTTTTGGAATAAGGTCTGGTTTGAGCATTTTATATGGTCTTGGGTCAGTTTAGAGGTCTCTAAGATGTTTTGGGGGTTTATGATGCAAAAAGTGAAAAAATGGTGAAATTGGAAAAGTTGTCAAGTTGTAATTGAAAAAAATGCAAATTCGGGGATACCAACAATTAGGAGGGACTTGTAAGTTGATGAGTCAGTTTGGAAGGAGTTGTTGAGTTGTAAATGTGTAAATAAGACTCCTCCAATGATGAAAAATATTGTTGAAATATTTGAGAACAAGATCTAATAAAATATACCCTTGTTTCATTTGTAATTCTATATTTTTACATCAAAAACTAAACTTATAGGCATTTGTACATGGCCATACAGTTGTATTTTGCTCAATTCACCTAGAAGACCATTGTAGCACTATTCTAGTTTTCATATGAAGCTATATAGGAGGTGCTTCATTAACATTGTAGAGTTTTATTGACAAAAACCCAATAGCAGGCCTGAAATACCCTGTCAAGGGTTTTGAAGTATTGAAAATGTTTTAAGCCCATTCCACAAACTAACATCACTATATCTCCATGGAATGGGAATTATATGTTAGTTTAGGATGGTTGGAGGTCAGTTTTTCTTTGAGTGGTGAGTTTTTGGGGATCAAAACCCTTATTGTACTAATGAAAGTGTTGAATTAGAGTGTAAAAAAACATGGTTTTGAATGAGAGTTGAAAGAAATGAGTTGAGTGGAGGCTAGATGATGATTTTGTGAGGGAAGACCTTTTTAGAGGTGTTTAAGGTGGTGGAAAGTTTGTAAGAGATGGGGAATGGCGACTTTGAATAAACTCTACTATTAAATGGTGAAAACAAGGGTTCCTTGGAGCAACGAGTAAAAGAGGGTTTGGAGGTTTAAAAATTGTTGAAAGTGCCTATTTTTTGGCTATCAAGAAGGTTTGAGCAGTTGTCATAGGTTGGTGAAGATTTTAAAGAGTAGTTGCTTTGAAAATAGACCTAATTGGTCTTTTAGGGCAGTGGTGTAGCTGGGTTTTGAGTGATTTGTTCAAAAGGAGCCCTAGTTGATTTTGGAGTATATTTAAGATGGCCAAAAAGGGTGTTCATATCAGTTATGATATTTTGTAGACGATGAGTGGATTGTGAGAAAAGTAGAAAAACATAGGTCTACTGATCTACTAGCAAAGGATAGGGTTATATAGAGAAAAGAGCATTGAAGGAGTTTATGTATTTAATCATTGTTTGATTGATTTTGTATTGTGTTGTAAAGGCTAAAGACCATCCTCCCTTGCATCAATGCCCTCTCAGTAGCCCTTGTACTCCAATAGGACCTTGTGCATGGATTAAATTAGTACCTATTTCAACCTCAAAACCAAGATCAAATTAAGCTCCATATTTATTTTGTTCCTACATTATGAAACACAAATATGTTATTTAGTAGATGAAAACTTATGTGACATTAGTATCTTTAGTCACAATGCAATTTATGTTTGTGCTCCCATGTTCATGTAGAAAAGAATGCATATCAATGATAGCTAAACTATGAGATAAAACAATGTTGAATTCATAGCATCTCCATAGAAATAAGTAGTTTCATTTAGTCAAAGGTACCATGTGTTGGAAACTTGCAGCCAACTAAAGACAATTTCCACATAACCCATAAAGAAATCTATGGATCTAAGTATTTAGAATCCACATGCAAGAGAATAGACAACATACCCATGAAAATATGACACAAGATATACCTTGGGAAAACCCTCAAGAGGGAAAAAAAAACCAGCCTCCAAAAGCATCCATCTCTCATGTATTATTCAACAATAAAGATTACAATACATCTTCAGAGTCTTCATGAACACCAATGAAGCAACAAGCTCTCTCCAAGAAATCCATGTGAACAAGCATGCAACCACACATCCTATGCCATGCTTCAAACCCTCACAAATGCTAACCAGAGCTAATCATGCAAAATTGCATCTTTTTTAATAACTACCTTTGTGGTTGCTTTTATAGAAGCAAGCTCCCACAAAACCACTAAGTGGTATTATACAAAACTATGTGACAATAACTATGAGATTACAAACCATGTCCCCTTATTTAATATTGGGTGCTTTATTTATTATTTTCCTCAATATTAAATAATTACATTTTAGCAACTTAACTTATGTCCCAATGTTACATGCAACATTAAGTGGCCCCAAGAATAACTACATTAAATACATAATGCAAGGTGTACAACACACCTTTTCCTAACATTCTCCCACTTGTTGTATACATTGCATAAGGGGAACAAGTAACCTCAAAACATGAATCAAATGAACAATCCATATAGCCACATATACCATCATGGAATAAAAGTGCTCCATGTGCTCCATCAAGATACCTGCAAAAAGAATCAAAGTGACCACCATCCCAAGCATGAATTCTCTCATCCTCCATCATGCCAATGCACAAAGATAAGAATCCATCCAATAGAGAAGCCACACAATCTATCACAATGAAGCATAAGTCCTACTCAACTGATATCCCAAACACATACACTCAATCCAAAAGTATCAATATGCACCAGTAGCTATCAAGATACATAAACCCAAAGCTGAAATAACACCCATGACAAGTGCTAATACATTCAACTGTCCATACCTCCAAGGTATACAAAACATAGTAAACTCATGCCATAAACATATACAGTACCTATAAACTACAATCATAAACTCCATGTGCAAAACTTTTCAAAGAATGACATACACATCCAAGATCTCCCACTACATGGGTAATGAAAATCTAAAAAAGATCAAGGCATACCAAGTCTACCAATAACATCATATAGAAAGTGTAAACTGCATCATGTAGTAACAAGGAATCGTCCACAATGATATCCAAACCTGTATATCAATAACCTGTAAAAAAAAATCTCCTACATACACCTCTAAAAGCCAACTGTGTCAAGTATGATCTCCTCCACAACTCACCAAAAGAAAAGCCATAACAACACCCAACCATTCAATCACCAAGATCAAACATAACATATGTATCATGTAATCAACATGGATGTAAGCCTCTCATAACCAAAGAAGATCAAACTAAATCCATTCCAAATGAAGGAAATAAGCCCATTACATCTCCTAAACTCAACATCACTGAGTGTAATCACAATGTATAAGGAGATAAACATGCCAACACTCCTCAAATGAACCTTCCAAAACCATATATCCATAGCTAAAGATCCTTATGCATGAGAAGATAAAGCATAAAACACAAAGCACCTGAAAGTAACAATGGGCAATACCTCTCAAGTGAAATTGTCCAGTAGACCAAGAGTGAGGAATGAGAATGATCCTCCAAGACATCCAAGTCATCATGACTCATCCAAGGACACTTTCCTCATAGGTCCATGTTGAACTCATGTCCAACCAAGGTGTGGGCTCCTCAGACTCCCTATTAAAATCTCATCAAGAGTAACCATCTTAGCACATGTCACTAATAATAAGATAACTCAAGCCTCACCTATGTCTCCAAGTATCCATGAGTACCTGTAACCAACCAATCCATACCAAACTCCAAATGCAATATATCACCATCATGAAATAATCAAGCAAATGTCAATGTACTCAATACCAAGAGAACCACACAAGATCAATGCCATATATCCAATTGCGAATCAAGAACATAACCATGACATCATGATCTAACCATCTCCTTATAAGAGACCACATGCACCATAACATATATATACATCCTGGTCTCAAGAGAACATGTAATATGCCAAACTCTAAACTAGTATTAAGAGTATAACATGACATCATAACAAATACACTCTAAACCAAGAAACCATATCTCCAATCACATGGATATAACCTTACCAATGATGCATCCACGTCACTGCCAACAACTCCCACTGAACTGTGATACTAAGTTACACACGGAATCACAACAACCATCCTATCCATGAAGATCATCTAGGTCTACACACACAACTGAAATGTCAGTAACATAAAAATAGAACCAAAATCTCTAAGCCAAGAAGATACCTACAACTGCCAAACCATCATAAACATATCCATCACCGCCAAAACCATCATTGTCAAAAGCTCCCACTAAAAAGTGTGATCAAGCTATCCATGACATCATGATAACAATCTCCTCATGAAGATCAACCAAAGGCCTTCACACAATCAAAGAACTCAAATATAACAAGAGCTCCCAAAAGGAAAAGTAAAAGCATGATCCTCATACCACGAAGATACACCGCCACAACCATAATCAGGAACCAATCCAATACCACCAACAATGCACCTGCATAAACCATCATGACATGCCAAAGTCTCTAAAGCACAAGAAACATCCATGAAACCATGATCACCACCAAATATACCAACAACTCAACCCAACTGTGTCCACATATTTGCATAACCATAGTCAACTACATATATCTCATATCATGGCTGTACCTAGTAATACCATCTCACCTCCTCAACATGACAACCAAATCAACAAACTAAATGACTAATCCAAGCCACCAAAACTGAACATGCATCAACACTGAAATATCAATGGGAAAAGATAACCCATTTTCAAGTCATAAATGCAACATGGGTGTGTGCAAGAAGTTGAGTCCACTTTTTGGCCAAAAAGTGGAAGTGTTTTCCCTGATTTTCAGTATTTGACACATTTGACCTTAAAATTTGAAGCACTTAGAGATGAAATCTTTAAAAAAGTCAATAATCATAAAATGTAGTGCTTGGAGTCTAGTTTCCAAATATGTAATTTATTTCAATACCCAGATTGTACAAATTGAGTTTCAATAGGCATTTCAATAATCCACTGTTTAAAAGTCTTTTTTTTTTTACCATACCATGCACGTGTACGACATCCATATTTTGACTTAAATTATCGTATTTTTCTAAATCCTTTTGGGAAAAGTTTTATGACTCACTGAACCTTGCTCTTGATATTTTTTGTAATTTTTTATTGAATATTTTTTTGTTAATTTTTATTAGGCAGATTTGTTGTTTTGAAAAATCGTCATGTACGACATGCATAAGATGACCTAAACTTATCATTTTTTAATTTTTTTCAAATTGAAAAGAATTGTCTGAAGTTTGCTCTCCTGCAATCCGTTTGTCAAAATGTTATGTTGATAAAAAGTTATTAAAATAGTAAAAACTCGATATTTAAAGTTTATGGATCAATTTTATTAGAAATTAATTGAAAAATAGAAAAAATAATTCAATTGCAAAACAAATTACATATTTAGAATCTGCATTGTTTGATCTAAAATGGGTTTTATTTCGTCAGTTTTTTGAAAAAAGGTCGTCAGCCATATGTCCAAAGTCGATATTTTTCTTTGACATTAGGGCCTTCAATTTGCAGGTCAAACCAGGTTGAAGGCTTAGGTTCGGACTTCCAAAGCTTTTCCCGAACCGAAAACCTTGGCAAAAACCCGCCCACGATGCAAAACAAAATTCAAATTTAAAAAAACGGGATCCCGATTATAAAACGGGATCCCGTTTAGTAATAAACGGGATCCCGTGCTATAATCGGGATCCCTTTTCCATTTCGACCATTGTAAAGGTAACGGGATCCCGTTTATAAGACGGGATCCCGTTGCCTTTACAACGGCTCCCACACTTTGATTTTAGTGAACGGGATCCCGATTATAGACCGGGATCCTGTTATTAATAAACGGGATCCCGTTGTTAAATGTGCATGTTTTCCTACTTTGAAACTTTATGTCTAATTGTATAATCACTAAATATCATGCATACATTATTGTTAAATCAATTATATCCTTAAGACACATATTATGACCCCTTAATACATCCCCAAGAAATTCTATTATGACCCCTAAGACATCCCCTTTAGATGTTGTATTATGACCCCTTTAGACATCCCCTTAAGCCGTATTATGACCCCTTTAGACATCCCCTTAAGACGTATTATGAACCCTTAATACATCCCATTAAGAAATTCTATTATGACCCCTTAAGACATCCCCTTAAGACGTTCTATTATGACCCTTTTAGACATCCCCTTAATTAACATGTTCTATTATGACCCCTTTAGACATCCCCTTAAGACCCCTTAAGACATCCCCTTAATTAACACATTCTATTATGACCCCTTTAGACATCCCCTTAAGACCCCTTAAGACATCCCCTTAATTAACATTCGTTCTATTATGACCCCTTTAGACATCCCCTTAAGACCCCTTAAGACATCCCCTTAAGACGACATTTACATATTTATATGACCCCTTAAGAGACGCCCCTTAAATAACATGTTCTATTATGACCCCTTTTAGACATCCCCTTAAGACCCTCTTAAGACATCCCCATAATTAACACGTTCTATTATGACCCCTTTAGACATCCCCTTAAGACCCCTTTAGACATCCCCTTAAGACGTTCTATTATGACCCCTTTAGACATCCCCTTAATTAACCCTAATTAGAGTTAGAATTGAACCCTAATTCTAACTATAATACTAATTGAACCCTAACCCTAACCGTTATTAGAACCCAACCCTTATTGAACCCTTACCCTGTCCTAAAATTAATCCTATCCCTAAGCCTTGTTGTATCTGACCCTAATTGAAACCTAACCCTAACTCTAGTTGTGTCCTAATCCTAACCTTTACCCAAAGTTTTATCCTATAACCCTAACCTTAATTCACAGAGAAAATTTTGTGGGTCATATTTCTATTTCTTGTGTACATAATTTATGTGATATTCTATTTTTTTTCTTGTTATTGACACATGGAGGCAAGACTTCTATTCATTTTTCATACACTACACACAATCATGATATTCTAAATGGGGGAAACAATGATGAAATTAATTTTCCTTTGGATTGAGCTCCATATTCATCATTTTTAAAATTTATCATGTGTGTACACTACGTATTCATCACCTAATGGTTACAATTGTTTTACATATACACATTCTTATGTTATCATAATTTATGTGATATTCTATTTTTTTTCTTGTTATTGACACATGGAGGCAAGACTTTTATTCATTTTTCATACACCACACACAATCATGATATTCTAAATGGGGGAAACAATGATGAAATTAATTTTCCTTTGGATTGAGCTCCATATTCATCATTTTTAAAATTTATCATGTGTGTACACTACATATTCATCACCTAATGGTTACAATCGTTTTACATATACACATTCTCATGTTATCATAATTTATGTGATATTCTATTTGTTTTCTTGTTATTGACACATGGAGGCAAGACTTTTATTCATTTTTCATACACTACACACAATCATGATATTCTAAATGGGGGAAACAATGATGAAATTAATTTTCCTTTGGATTGAGTTTCATATTCATCATTTTTAAAATTTATCATGTGTGTACACTACGTATTCATCACTTAATGGTTACAATTGTTTTACATATACACATTCTTATGTTATCATAATTTATGTGATATTCTATTTTTTTTCTTGTTATTGACACATGGAGGCAAGACTTTTATTCATTTTTTCTAATGATGACCTCTTTCCTTAATTTTTAGTAGGAACACTTTTTTCCGTTACTAGTGAGAAACTAATGGTGTCATTTTATAAATATGTACATTAGCTAATTATATCAATACCTTGTTAGATTTTTTCACTATAAAGAATTTTATTTGCTTAAGAGTTTAGAGCAATGACTTTATTTGTCAATCTAGTTAAGGAAAATTTAAAGAATAAAATAACAAAGAATGGTAGGATATCCATATTCTACAAGGTATAGGAAATCTCCAAGTGCACCAAATAATGAGGTAAATTCAATTTATAGAACTAAATAAGGTAGAATCCACATAAATTTTCTCTCTCATAAAATTAAAATTAATACATTAGAAGGAAAATATATTCTTGTTCATTGAAAAGAAGATTAAACCTAAAATTATTCTACAATTATGAAGTCTTCAGTAAATTTCACATTAATGTCCTATATTAATGTCTTGACTATGAACATAAAATGCATAAATGTACATGCGTAAATTAAAATTTCAAACAATAATAAAGTCTATAATTTATGTAACATATTAAGTGCATGAAACCAATATATTAAGCGCACATGAAATAAAGTCCAACATCTAGTACATGATAAACAAGAAATATAAAACACATAAAATCACATGTTTGTAGGTCATGTACTGTCTCTATAATCAAGAGACCTCTTCACACCATGCGGACTATGTGGATGACCTGAAACACTCTGTACATAAGAGAAAGATGAAATTAGATGTAAGACGATAAAAAATGATTTAATGACAATTTCATTTAGAATCCATCATAAAACTAAATTACCACCATATCTACATCTAGATGCTCTAGTGCGCCTGAAGAAACCTCTAAATTCTCTAAATCAGTCTACATAAACAAGACAAAGAAATTCGAAATTAGATGTACAACTCTACAATTATTATTTTTTTATTCAATTTAATTTAGAATTTATCATATTTTAATTACATACCGTATTTTGAGGTTCTGCACTAGGCTCTTCTCCAGGACCTGTCTGTACATACTCAACTATAGGATGTGTCTCATGCTATAAAAGAAAAAGAATATGTGAAAATATCATATTAATATGTATATATTCAATATAAAATTTATAATTCACTTTAAATATAATAAAAAAATTAAATTACCATTTGATCTGAAACCTACTCTACATGTCCTCCTGGTGGTGTAACTATGTTTGGGTTAGGGCTGAAAGTTGCACTAAAAAAGTCCTACAAGATCAAAATTAACCATGTACAATTCAATTAGGTTAATATATACATATATATTCAAGTTTGCACATTTTTTGTAGAAAGTTTTGTAAACAACCTGGAAATCAGTGGCCTCACGAGTAACCACAACATCAAATGTTTGCCCAATGCCCATTCTTATTGTGGTATCAACCTAGACATACATGTACATAGACATTTAATGCTTATAATATTTACAAGTGTACATGCTTCATATATCTAGTGAATTCAAAACTCATAAAATTGTAACTATACTAATGTAAACTTTAAACAAATTTACAATATGAATGTACCATGATCTATGTCGCCGATAAAGGAGGAGTGCTTGACAATCCCTCGTGAGGAATCGACGGGATGATTGACTCACCTAAACCAACATGAATATTTGAAACATATATGTGATTCAATTATAAATTTAAAACTGTTAAATAATTTATGTATTCATATATAATTTTAAAATTGAATCAAAATACTCCCATAAGGGTTGCTAGCATGACCGTAAATATACATATAGTACTGGCATGTATGATTGCCTCTTGCATCGAAGTGTCATCTCAGACACCAAAAAAATTGATCATAAAATGTATTGCAAACTTTCTTGATATATACAACCATAAAAAATATTATAAAATGAGTTCACATCTACATGCACATTTATACCGTGGTCGAAAGGTCCTCGTGGTGATGTCTATGAGGAACTCTACAAATGAACTGATGCGACCAGATGAACCACCAGAATCTCCCCGTCCACCTGAACTAGGTGTAGCCTGATCAGGTCCATAACACACTTGATGACAACTAGTACATATATGGGGGACGGGTCTCGACACTCTTGGAGTAGTACTCAGACCAGCTCCATAAAAAAATCCTCCATCATCATCATCGTCTCTATGCTCCCCACTCGCTATCGCAGAAGCGTGCTGATCAAGGTCTCCTGCAAGTGTACTAAGGGAACCTAATGTTGAGACCAGAGCTTGATGATGTACAAAGCAGGAATGGGAGGACCAGAGCAACAAATAAGGCTGTGCATGCACGATATTGGGGATCAACCCTTGCCTTTAATCTCTCAGGTATGCCGCCACCAACACCGAAATGATCTAAATCAAATAATTGGGCTTTTTCCCCAAAACAACCTACATACGCTTCTCAAAAATATAATGGGCACCCCAATTAGCATGTGGGGGACTATCAAAAATCATATACTCATCGATCCCAAAATGTGTGCAATCATCTGAGGATGTAAGGCGCCACCGCGGATATTCTAGATTTGTTGGGTGGAATGGGTTGCTCTGCAACGGGCTGGCATAGGGGGCTAGATGGGCTTTCATTATTTTAAGGTCTAATATTTGTTTGTAAGAGAGACCATCAGAATAAAATTGTCTCATTTGTTCTCTCTCTCGTCGATGCCTATCAAGATCATAATCGATCATCCTGATGGAATCAACAACATTTTGCATTACATATGCAAAACGTCTCACATGTTGAGCAATCAATGCTTGACTCTGCATAGAATTGATTTGTGTCTGTAAGGATGCAACTTGATCATTTATTCGTGCTCTCAAGCGAGCCTCATCAGATGCCATAGGTGCTGGAGGTGGCATATGAGCGGGAGGGGGAGGGGGAGGAGGTGGAGGTGGAGGAGGAGGGGAGGAGCTGATCTCGCCGGCTCGTGGTGGATTGATGACATCATCACGTTAAAATCATCCATGATATATGCTGCGATATAATGTGCACCAGAGATTTAAATCATACAAAATAGTCCATGTGCATACAAAATTAAGACTAAGTATATTTAATTGTTGGGGATGAGCAACATATATTGCTTCATATTATTTAAACATATATACATTGATTGTTCAACTCAAGAGCATGTCCATACAAAATTCAAAATTAAATGTATGTACATGTACATTTAATAAAATAAAAAATATGATGCATAATTTGCATGTGTACAAATTATTAAACTAAACTATATATACATACATATACAAATTTCAAAATTTATAACTATTATAAATTTTGTATTACATGTACACATATTAAACAATAAATCCTTAAACATCAAAACTACTTATGTTCATCAAAACACATACACACACACACACACACACATATATATTACAATCTTTTCAACAGGAGAAATCATGATCTAGTAGATAGTCATATAATATATACTATTATATATTATTCATTATAAGTTCATAAATTCCACCAAATTCATAAATCCATGTCACTAAAAATATCCATCTAGAACCAAAATCATAAATTCATGTCACTAAAAATATCCATTTGGAACAAAATTTATAAATTCATCACACAAAATATCCATCGCTTCTCACCAAATGTATAACTACAACTATTTAAGATCATTGTTTTAATTTATAAACTATTATGGCTCCTCAATGCATAGATATTCATTTCTTTGTGTTTTCAAAAATTAGAGTTCTCCTCTCTAGCCATTGTCGATGCTCATCTATCGATCCCATCCATAGTCCCTGACAAGATCAACATGGGTTTGCATCCTAGATGCAAACATCCCTCAATAGAGGTGCTGGCCACATTCTCTCATTTCAATAATGTTGATTTGATCTTGATGGCCCTAAAGGTAAGCATTGATTTTGGTCCCGTAAACGGTTAACATGCTCTATTGATTTCGTGGTGGAGGTGGGGGTTACGAGGTGGAGTGGGCGGAGGTGGAGGTGAAGGTGTTGGAGATGGATGGCATGGAGGTGGATTGTAATATTATTGAATGGATCCATGTGATCTTTAAGATATGAGTGAACCTGCATTAGATTTGTAATTTCAAGATGTAAGATACATGTTTAGGAAATACCAAGTTAAACCATTCAATATAAATGGCCTTAAATAATTGAATACAAATGATAAAAT
The DNA here is from genome assembly GCA_007258455.2 of Sequoia sempervirens. Lineage (NCBI taxonomy): Eukaryota > Viridiplantae > Streptophyta > Pinopsida > Cupressales > Cupressaceae > Sequoia > Sequoia sempervirens. The sequence goes on from VDFB02353705.1 coordinate 32,803, forward strand.
TATATGTAAGCCTCATTTATATGTCTAAGGCACATGTTATTTGAATGAAAATACAATTAACTATTGATATTGTATAATCTTGCAGGATCTTATTATTGTTAAATTTGGTTGGGCCTTGGGCAATTTTGATCACCAAATTTTAAGAACTTCTTTGATCCCCTTAAGAAATGTCATATTGGAACCCCTTAAGAAAATTGAATTACGATTTAGGGTGACAGGATGGCTTAAGGGGATTTACGTCTAGTGAGGTCCTAGGAGAAAATGGCATGGCTCAAATGAATAAAATTTGGTGAAGTTTCCCAAGGCAACCAAATTTCATTAACAGCCTTTCAAGAAAAAATGATGGCTTTAGGGTTTAGGGTTTAGACTTTAGAGTTTAGGGCTTAAGGTAATAGGATAGCTTAAGGGGATCTACATGCTGCAAGATCCTAGGAAACAATTACATGGCATAAGGTAATGAAATTTGGTGGAGTTGCCTAAGACAACCAAATTTCATTAAGAGCCTAAGAAAAAATGATGGCTTTAGGGTTTACGGTTTAGACTTTAGAGTTTATTATTTAATTAGCTAAAATCCCCAAATCCTAACTTTTAATCAACCATTAAGGGGATAATCATGTCACATCCATAGCTTAAAATTAAAATAATTCCAAATCACCAATCCAAACTCAAACTAATGTAACTTACTTCCACTTCATCAAATCTAAAATGAAATTAATAATCTATCCTAGCCATCAAATCAATTAGACTAATCATAGCCATTCATTTCCAACTTAGACCTTCAATCCAAATTCAAATTAGCATTCAATTATTCCCATCTACCTAATCAAGTCAACACAAGCCCTCCATCAACCCAACCACCTACATTTAATTCTCTCTTCCCTCTCAAATTCAAATTCAAAAATTCTCTCATGATTCTAGTCCTCGATTCCAAAAAAACCTAGTCCTCCATTCCTTTCCCCTCAACTCTATAAAATAATGACATCCCCAAATGTTTCCATATGATAAAATTTGTATGTATATGTTATCACATTAGAGAACCAAAGAGCAACTTCAACACATACATTTAGAGCCATAAAAGAATGTTATGGAACATATTATGCTTCTCTAATCTTTCATTATTTTATTTACCTTTCATTAGAAGTAGAGTATTGAGTTTGCACTTGCATTCTTGGTCTAGAATTTCTCTTCTACACTAAGTACAAAAATATAATATTGGATAGCTTAGTATATCTTTCTCTTCTAATATATATTCCCTAGTTCTCCTTATCCATATTTGAGTATCTTAGCATATGTGTAACACGACATGTTAATAATATATCTCATATAAATGTAGGGATGTGTCGCTAATGTCATCTTCAAACATATTTAACCAATAGGAGATACTATAAGGTATCTAATATAACTATACAACCTATACAGGTATGACATATGGTGACCTTTGGCTTTTTTTGATATGTCAAGGGTAGTTTTGCAAAGATTAGTTTCTAGTGCTTTTGTGAGTTTTCACCACTTGTACTTATTAAGCTACACTTTTGGGTTTTCAACCTAATAGGGATAAACCTAGTAGATTTTTTAGCTTTCCAACCTAATGGAGATAAATCAAACCACACTTTTTGGTTTTTAGTTGCACCTATCAAGTTATTTGTTAGCTATTAAATTTACAAACATTCTAGGATTATAAGTCTACTATAAAATTTGATGTAAAATAGATTACACATTGAGCCCTATAATTTAATTACAACAATGAATAAATATAGCAACATTTAGTAGACATAATGAAAATCAAGCCATGATAGTAATATAGAGATAATATACAATGTTTAATATAGATAAGTTAAAGAATCATTTTAAAAATATATATCTATATATTCACATCATTTTTGTTTTTTCTTTAGATTTCAAATATATCCACCAATCCTCCTTATCTTACATTAACATAAACTCAAAAAACATAGTGGACATGTACACACATATAAAACTACATTAAAATAGTGTTAGATCTTACAATTTTTCAAGGCTTATTTCATCCTCTTAGACGATCACTCTTACTAAATCATTGGCATAAATTAGATGCACACAATGGCACATTAAAGGTTTATTCCTCATGTTGGATTCCCTATTTTATATAACTATATCTTTATTATCTAATTTAAATATATCTAAGCACAAATTTCTTTTATGTAACACATTGATAATTTCAACTCATTATAAAAACCAAATACAAATTTAAAGGGGGTACACTATATTTATAAATAAGAATTTAAATACCATCCCAATCTCCATGGTGTGTCACTTGTTCACTAAAAAGCCCTTACATAAATCATCTACTTAGGTCAATCTTATCTAGATTTTTCTTAAATATTAATATTCATAAAATATGGCACAAAGCATATTGATGCATTTCTATCCTTCCACATAAATCTATATAGTATCAAAATATAGGTAATTTTATGGTTAAATTGAATCTCTCTTAATTGCCAAATAATCCATTATGATTGAGGATGGGTGGATTATTATCTAGGATCACATCTTAAAAATCCTATAGAGGTCATGTGGTATGTTTTTCTTAATACATATATTCCCATACAAACCTCTTTCCATGTATTATCAACTCGCCTATATGATAGACACCTTCCTAGATTTAAATTTCATACGATATATATGTACCCAAGTGTTTCCAATTGGAATTGCTATAATTATACTTTTATGGCATTCTAGATATTCAAAATAGTTTTCATAAATCTATTAAATAGACCCATTCTTGACATTGAACCTACATAATTTTAGGTATGTCCAATGAAAGATTAGGGTCTAGGGTTCATAAATTTCAAATGCTTTAGTGTTATGGGTTTAGATTTTACAGTTTAGGGTCTAGGGTTTAGCAAACTTAGGGTGAATTTGGGTGGCCCTTGGCATAATTTAGAGTTGCAAGTTAGTGTCAATTGGAATCGATTGTACGTGTTTAGATTTACGAATTTGTTAACTAAATTTGCAAACAAACATCAAGATAAACTTTATGAATTTTAACCATTCTTTAACATATTGATTTCTAATCTAATTATAATTTAAAATTGAAACTAAAGTTTAATATATATCATTTTTCCATACAAAGCAAATAAAATTTAAAACATTTAAGCAATGTGAATGATTTTTTGTTCGATTCCAATTTAGGGTTTTAACAATTTTTTTGTTCCAATTCAATTTAGGGTTTCAATTTTAAACAATTAGGATTTTTAATGAAATTTTTTCGTTTCAATTCAAACTAGGGTTTTCAAATTCAATTTTTTTCGTTTGATTTGAATTCAGGGTTTCAAAAAGCTCGATTTGGATTTGTAAATGCGATGTTTTATTTCATTTCGATCTCTAGGGTTTTGAAATGCAATTTTTTTTGTTTTGTTTCAATTAGGGTTTTCAAAATCAATTTTTTTTGGGTTTAATCGAACAATTTAAGATTTAAAAGTTAAATTTTGTTTCTAAAACACAATTCAAGGTTTTTTTTTTCATTTTTATTAAAAAACATTTAAGTTTCATTGCAAGTTTTCGTCTATTTTGACAGTTAATGAATTCTACAATAACAATTAAAAAATGATTAAAATGTGACATAAATTAAAAAGAATACATGCTAAATTAACGTATTTCTTTTAAAATTTCAATTCAAACTAAAAAAATGCAAAGAAATGGTGTTTAGGTGGGGTACCTGTAGCTGGTCGTGGGGTCGCTGTCGCCAACAATCACTCGGGTTCCCGTTCGCAGAAGTGAAAACTGTTCTTTTAAAAAAAATAACAGTATAAAACGGGATCCCGATTTATACAACTCGGGATCCCGCATTTTATAAATCGGGATCCCGTTCCGTCTCCATTGCTTCGGAGTCCGACGGGAAACGGGATCCCGATTTTTAAAAAGCGGGATCCCGTTTGGTCTCAGGCTCGGGATCCCAAACCGTAACGAGATCCCGATTTTTCCCATTTGTTCGATGCCGATTTCAATTTTTTGGCTAAGGCAAAAAACTTCCACGTTTCGTGGACTCAACTTCTTGCACTTACCCACATGTAAGTATAGACCGCCTACAACATTGCACAACTTGTAGATACATCAATGAAGCATATAAATCCAATCATATATTGATAACCATGTCAAAAATAGAATAATTTGAGATGTACAACTAAGCATACAATGAATCCAACATCAAATCTCCAAAATCCGATCATCCATAAACTCATAATATCACCATAGTCAAAGAAACCAATAAATAGTTCAGATAAAGAAAAGAACAAATAAACCATGCCAAAATATCTCCAAACCTAATCCATTATATAGTACTCTGTACAAGCTTTCTATCGACTATTCGAAGTCCAAAATTCAATTTTGTATGCACTTGATATGCCCTCTCGAAGCTCAAAATAATCACCTGACTTTGACCAAGAAAAACACTATCAAAATTGCAAAATATAGAAACATTTCTTACACCACAGTGTAGAGCTCTAAGTTAGCTTTCCAATGAGTCCAAGAAGTCAAAAAATGGACAATCTAGGCGAAAGTTATGCCCCTCGGAAGTAAAACACCAGTTTATCCTTGAGGCAAAAAAAATTTAGCCACTCTTGGTGGTTGAGCGGTGGCACCACCTGGGCGGCGCTGCTCCTTGGGTGGCGGACTTGAAATGGAATTTCAAAATAATTAAATTGCATTTAATTTTCCATTTAAAAATTTTTAATTCAGGCTGCATGCATTTAAATCACCGGCGGATTTCTTCATGCATGGCAGATTTAATAATAAATTTTTTGTTTATTAAAAAATTTAAAAGCCTTTAAATAGGTTGGCCGACAGTTGCAGGTGGGGTCTGACACCGTATATCTTGTGTCATATTTTCATGGGTATGTTGTCTATTCTCTTACATGTGGATTTTGAATACTTAGATGCATAGATTTCTTTATGGGTTATGTGGAAATTGTCTTTAATTGGTTGCAAGTTTCCAACAAGTGGTATCAGAGCTAATCATGCAAAATTGCATCTTTTTTAATAACTACCTTTGGGGTTGCTTTTATAGAAGCAAGCTCCCACAAAACCACTAAGTGGTATTATACAAAACTATGTGACAATAACTGTGAGATTACAAACCATGTCCCCTTATTTAATATTGGGTGCTTTATTTCTTATTTTCCCCAATATTAAATAATTACATTTTAGCAACTTAACTTATGTCCCAATGTTACATGCAACATTAAGTGGCCCCAAGAATAATTACATTAAATACATAATGCAAGGTGTACAACACACCTTTTCCTAACACCATGAAGGTAGAAAACAAGGCACCATAGGAAAGCCAACCCACAAACATTTTTTGCAAAATCATCTTGAAATCAATCTCCTAATTGCAATTAGCTTGCTTGATGACTAGAAGTTGGGTACCATGTAAACCTTGCACCAACAACCTTAAGTGTTTTCATATTTTGTTGCACCACATCAAGGAGAACCATTTACACTAGAATCAACTTGTAACGAAGTCCCCATGACATAACCACTAGCAAGAGCACCACTAGAAGGAGCATTATTGATCGTGAATTAGAGAATTATATTAATAGTCTAACTTCTTCAATGTTTTATCTTGCAGTTTTCCATTGGCCACATTAGTGTATGGAGCCACCTCGAATCAGCTATGTAATTATTGAAATTAGAATCTTCATCTCCTTTTTGTACAAGGGACTTATTTGATTAGCCATTTTTGTCTGATCCTATGGCCAAATTATTTATTGTGCATATTATGTGGTGTAGGAGCACCAAGCAAATGAACATTGCTCTAGGAGGGGTCAGTATGTTAGGTCTAGGTTTGGTGAGTCTTTTGTGTTCAATAAGGTCTTATTAGACCATTTACATGTATTTGTGGTGGTTTGGAGTCATCTTGAGTCACTTTATGTCAATATGTCAAAAAGTGCAAAATAATGAAAAGTTGTAATGCAAAATTGCCAAATATTGTAAAAGGGCATATGAAGAGACAAATTGTCAAAATTTTGTTAGGAATCAAGTGATTTAGGTGTTTTAGGTTCCATTGGGACTATTTAATTCCATTTGAATTGTTTGGAGGGTCATTGGAGTCAAAATGCAAAAATTGCATATTTTGTAATAATTGTCATATTGAAAGTGCAAAAGGTGGAACACCAAGGGTCATGCTGGTTTAAAATATTGTTGAGTCAGTTTAGGAGGTTGGATCTGGTGGTAAAGGTGTTACAAAGGTTTTAGAAATGTGAATGTAAGGTTGATTCATACTTTTGTGAAGGGAAATCAAATAAAGTTCCTTGTTTTTGCCAATTTTCTGTGTTTTTCCATAATTTTTTCAGTTTCAAGGCTCTGTACATTAAGTTCTTGGTTTCTAATGATGTAAATTTAGTGGGAAGTAGAGATATCTCCATTTTGGATTTGAAGTGAAGAAATTCCATTGATTTTTGTGCATTTGGTGGCACAATTACTATAGGCGGCTGAAACTAGTGCTTTGAGGGTTTAAAAATGCTAAAATAGGCCATCTCATCTATTGTACATGTTGTGGTTCAATGGGATGGCCTAGATAGGTTGGAATGGGTATAAATAGGGTGAATAATGAGTTTTGTGTGTAGGGAATTCCTTTTGGTTGGTTTGGCATGATGCCCTAGGTGGAAAATGGTTCATTTTTGGGTGAAATTGGTTAGTTTGAGTGAGAAAATGATAGAAATATTGGGGACAATAGAGATATCTTAATATTTTGAGTTTTTTCAGGTCTTTTATGAAGTTTTAGAGGCATTGGTTGGGTTAGATAAGCCCTGGAAGGTTGTTTTTCAATAAACCCTTCTGCTTTGCATAAAAATGGAGGGTTTTGTAGTACAACATGATAGTGGTCATGGAACTGATGAATGAGGGTGGATTTTGTTGTTTTTATACACAATTAGTGACTGTAAATTGAGTTTGGGTGTTTTTCAGGTGTTTAGGAAGCACTTCCTTTGTAAATTTGGTCTTTTTGGTGTCCTAAAAATAGGGATAGTCTAGTGATTTTCAATATTTCTTCAAAGAAACCTCATGGTATCCATTGAGATGTTGTGTTGGGTTTTTTGGTGAGCCTAAATTTGTGTTTTTTAGGCCTTGGTATGTCCTTCTCTAAAAGATAACTCCATAGTGTGGTTTTTGAGGGCTACAAGCCTCTTGTTGGGTGTTGAGACAAGTTGAGTAAAAATTTGTTGCAAAGGTTGATTTCTTGTTAAGATCTAATTTGTTTGAGTCTTCCAGTGAGTCATCACCACCTTGCTTACATCATTATGACTTGTATTTTGATATGACTTCCAAATTAATGTATTCATGATGACCTTTTGGTCTAAAAATGATGAAGGACTGCCCTCATTAGCTGCCACAACATCCTCTATGCATGATTGCCATCATTGTTTATTGATACTCAATGACATGACTATATTTAGATGTATTATATTGTCCTTAGATACTCATGAGTCTTAGACTGTATTCTTAGTGCATTGGATGATGAATGTTACTTGTTTGTTGCTCATTTTTGACCTTCAACTATGTCTCATGGATATGCTTCTTTTAGAGCCATTAATAGCTTACTGCCCTTTATGACTTGGACTTAGGGCTTTATGACTGAGAATGAAAATGTTGGTGTCATTTTTTTCTTGCATTGTCTTTCTAATAATGGCATTTCAATAATAATATTGTCCTCTTGATTGCTACTGTCACTTGCTCATTATTTTCACTATCATTTCTCTGCCCTATTATCATGAAACCATCCTTGTGATCTGCACTTTGAGGTTTTTTCACTCATCTTCCAATCACAACACTCATGAAATGACATTCCTTTATCTCAATCATGCTACTAATGAACTCTATGCTTTGAATGAGGGTATTGTTTTAAAAGTGTTTGCGTACATACAATTAAAATCCTTCGTTAATGTTGTTAAGAACTTAATACAACTTGACCTGGAAAATTGTTTAGAATTTGTAGCATCATCTAATGTCCTATCATTTGTATTCATTTTGTGCATCTGCCCCAAAAGATAATAAATTTTGTATATTCTAATGTCAAACTATTTTGAAGTCAATGGAACTTGCAAATAAGCTGACTTTTGTTCTGTGATAGGGTATGAGTTAGCTCAAATTAGAAGATGAAGTGGAAGATGATTTAAAATGTTCCATTGAAGAATTTATCAAAGATGGTGATAGTACAAATAAATTGAATCGGGTTTTACAACTTACAAGCTTCAATGATCATATATATGCAGAAGCATATATCACAGTTCATCAGTATGATATTGTCCTGGATGTTACACTAATCAACCACACAAAGGAAACACTTCAAAACCTTTGTTTAGAATTGGATACTATGGGTGATCTCAAACTGGTTGAACGACCACAAAATTATACTCTAGCTCCAAAGTGTATTGGACTGCAATGTTGTTGTTTTGAATGACATACACATTAAGATTATGGACTACATCTCCCCAGCCACTTGCCTTGATGTTGCTTCTAGGAATATGTGGGCTGAGTTTGAGTGGGAAAACAAGGTAAATCAAATTATTCTCTTGGGTGGGAAAATAAATTTAAAGTTGCCAGTAATTTTCTTTCAAATTTATATTGTACCAAATTTAAACAATAGATTAATCTAAACAATGACATATATACTCCCAATGAGTATTGAGCTTGTACTTTTTCTATTAGGTGGCTATGAACATAGTTATTCATGATGAGGAGTTCCTAAACCATATTGTGCGATCAACAAATATGAAGTGCCTCACACGCCTGTAAGTATTTCAATTTTCTTAACTTCTTTCATATTTTTAGAGTAATTTGGTTTGGTCTGAATTGCATTAAATATTGCTAAATGGTTCGTTTACCACTAGAGAAAAACAATGTTATAGACAAGACTGTAATTAACCATTATTTTTTATATAGATCTGCACTGGATGGAGACTATGGATTTTTGGTTGCAAATCTGTATGCAAAGAGTGTATTTGGTGAGGATGCTCTTGTGAATGTTAGTGTTGAGAAATAATCTGATGGCAAGTTGAGTGGTTATATCAGGATAAGAAGTAAAACTCAGGGCATTGCATTGAGTTTGGGTGATTAGATCACACTCAAACAAAAGGGCTAATTATGTGTTGATTGGTGGATGCTCGAATTTTGCTTCTAGGTTTCCTATAAGAAGTTTTTCCACATTGGTATCTTTATCTGCTTACAATTTTTGGTAATTAATAGTTAGAATTCTGACTGCTCAATTTAGATGAGTGGTCATTGAAGCCAATTGGTTGATCTTTCAGAACAAGAAGAAAATTCTTTATGGTTGGGATGAGAATTATGTTTCTGTAACTTGTTTTATCTGTTCACTAAATCTTTTTCCACAGGAATGCTTTTGGGCCTTGGAAAAGATGGGTATGGTCTTGTGCAATGTGGTCATGCATCAATCCTATATTCACCTTGTTTCTTTCTGCCTTTAGGGTTTGACAAGCATGGGTGTTGGGGCTGGAGCTGAAGGTGGAGAACTGGACTTTCTTCGCAATAACCAACATGCTTAATATGATAGTGAAATTTTGCATTAAACACTTAACAGAGCAACTTTTGTTTCTCTTCACACCTTGAATGTTTAGTTAATTGAGAATGAAATTGTTTGAGATTTTGTTTCTAAGCAGTATTAAATGCTTGTGGGATTTCCAACATTGGTTTCTATCTCAATTTTGTTATTGATTATATCTTGTATCATTCAGTTTCAAGTCCTTCGCACAATGGTTCAATCCAATCCCCAAATTTTACAATTTTTTTGAATCTATCATGTCGTGTTTGAGTTCCACATGTGCTTTATCTACATATTCTGATTATCTTTCAATAGGATTCCTTCACAACACTCTTGTGAGTAAGTTTTGAATATTTTGTTGTTTTTATAAGTATGTAGAGAATGAAATATTACTTTTAGGTAAATTGTAACAAACACCCACCATCATTGCAATGCACCATCGATCATAGAACTTTATGTTTAAAAGTTAGAATCCATGTCGAAAAGGTTTCCATTCCATCATCATGTTTTGATATCTGAACCTATGCTTGTTTGAGTGTGGTCTACATTAATAAAATAAGAAAAAGCATTAATTTGGGGTTCAAGTCCAACACAACTGAACTTGGGTTATTATGATGTCAATTTATTTTCCTTGTTGCTAGGTGATGGCTAGCTGAACTAGGATGGATTCTATTTTTTCTGATATTCCTTTGGTTTAAGTTCAACATGATTGTCTTTTATGCATTCATTTTTTGGAGCTAGATTTTGATATGGGGGAGAAATCATGTGCCCTGCACGTATATCTCAAGAGTCAGAAGCATAAAAGGAAATCAGTTATAGACTTAAAGTTTCCACAATTCATAATGTAAAAGTGATTTGTTGGAAATTATGATTTTCCACAATTTCTAGATGAGCACATTGCATGTTAGCTTCAAGATATTCAATATTTTTAATCAGAATGTTTTTTCTTTATTCCAAATAAATTTTAATTCTTAACACTCTCCCAATATCATTGAAAAGCCACTGGATATACATTGTCAAACTTAGTGCACATTTTAGACTTATAAGTCATGCCTTAGAGGTTTGCATTCCACCCATTGTTCCAGGGATTTGCACCTAAGCTTGTATAGGTCTGTCCAGCATTAACACAACCACGTTTGTATGGAAAATGTGCTCAATAAGTCGGGTATGAGTCATCATTGTGGTAGTTACACCTTGCCTCTAGATCATGTCCCACATAATTGAAATGAGGTTAATATTTAAAGATATTCCTTTCTTAACTTCAGAAAGGTTCCCTTTTTGTTGGGTAGATAGAGGGCCCATTCATCCTTATACCATGTTAGCAATGTAAATTTATAACTTGGACACAATATGCATGAGATACAAAAGTGAGACTATTGGTATTTTACTGTTCTTATAGCCTCTGCAAATTGGTCTGCACTCCCTTTAAGAGAATAGCCACACAACCAGACTCTTTACTAAGATGCCATGATGAGCATGACATAGATTTTGAGCTCTGAGCTTGACTCAATTCTCAAAATAGAAATTGAAGACCAGATCAAAATCAAACTGAGGACTGAAAAGGACTTTGGGAAGCCTAAATTTCAAAACTAAAATATCCCATAGATTATTCAAATGTCTTATTGGGGTCTTTAAAGAAAAGTATCTGGATATGCCTTTTCTGTGTAGAGGGACTCTTTATTGTTTCTTTCATCATTTCATGTGATTGTTTTTTGGATTTGCTTTAGGTTTTGAATGTTGCAAATTAAGTATAAGGTTTTGAAGGTAGAAAGTTTGTGAAGGTCAATCATATTTTATCAATTGCATCACATGAGCTATGAAAGAATTGCCTGAATTTGTGTCTTTCTCTGAAATTAGATAAAGTTATTGTTAAACCATATCATATGTTTCAAAGTGCTTTGTCATCTTGGTCAAATTATCTATCATGGCATATGATTTATCTTCTTAAGATTCATTTTTGATACAATTCTATATATGCATGCCTGGAATGGGATTTATTGTGAGCTTTGCACAATTTAATATCTCTTATTTTCTTAGTATTGCCTGATTAAATTATAGTAACAATGATGATGGCATTCCCTAATAGCAAATATAAGGCACAATTTACTACAAATGTGCCCAAATGAAAATCTAGTACAAAGTTTTATTATGTGTTAATACAGTGCTATGTTGGGTCAAATTGTCTCTCACGACATATGGTTTGCCTTTCATGGAATATCTTTTTAAGTAAATTTGAGAAGATAACATTTATGGGTGTGATTGTAGGAACAAATGTGCAACATGCTTCAAGCAATTCAACAAAATGGAGCATTTGGTAGAACACATGAGATTGACCTGTCATTTTGGACATGAACCCATATGTGGCATTTGTAGAAAGCATTGCAAGTTCTTTGATTCACTGAGGGAACATCTTGTTGGTATGTTTGACTGTATTCATAACCTTCAACTTTTCTATTTTCAAATTTATTTTCCTAGTGACTTGAACCTTTTTTTTGTGTTGGAATAAAACAAAAATAGAGGGATGAAATTCAAGGGACTAAAAACAGTCAGGAGGGTGGAACATCCTTTACTTAGCCTAAGTATTTTTTTATAGAAATTGTGACAAAGTGAATTTGAGGGTTTCTCCCTCTCCTTAGAGCTATGGAAAAAAGAAGGAAACTATAGACCTAACTAGTCACCCTATAAACAACGGTTGGATTTACTTCTAGATGCTAGGAGTACACTTGTCGTTGATGATGAAAAGGCAGTTGGTTTGCCAATTATCTTCTCTCTCTCAAAAAAAAAGCAAAGCCCAAGGGGCCATTGAATATCCTCCAAATAGCTCATCATTTGTGAATTTAGATTTAGAGTAAGGTAGTCATGGGCTATTCAGAATTAAACTAATCATCCTTTTGCTAACCTATTGGAGGGTGTTATTTAGAGACACGGTTAGAGATGTTTCTAATTCTAGGGAATCCTCTTCAATTAATTTTTATGAAATAAGAATTTGGTATTTGACCTATTTTTTCCTATGGTTTGGCACTACTTACAATAATCATAGAACTTGCAGTATGCAAAGAAAGTTGGGTTGTGTTGTGGAAAGCCCTTATAGCCTACAAGTCAAGACTTGTTTGTGTCTCAAATGTAGGCCTTTCTAGTGGTGGGATTTCCATTTCTCTTCAAATTAGTTTGATATTATTATAGCATAATTATACACAATATGCTTTAATCTTATCAACCCAAATCTGAAAAACTTGATCAATTATTGGTGAAGCACATTTATCACTTGATATTTTTGGGGCTTACTTCTTAACAATGATTAGTGCCACTTTTTTGTTGCACCCTTCTTTAGTTAAGCAATGTTCTATTGACACATGAGATTGATATGTCATTCTAGACATGACCTAATATTTCAAAATTCCTCTATTATTTATGCTTTGATGGATGTTCATACCTTGTTCCAAAGCCCTCATTTTGGCACAGGCAGGAAAGATGGTGGTGAAGGTTGTGGAATTTGGCTTTATACCTTTCTATTATATTCTTTCATTGACTTGTTATAGGAGGTTATATTTCATTTAAGTGATTTGATCTTGTTTGTTTGATGATTGGATAATGGTCCCATAATCTTGGTAGACCCGATCCCCTGTGCTGATTTCCATCCTTATGAACTATCCTCCGCAACTGAACTAAAAATGAACTAGGAAGCTTGGATGACTTGTGTTCAATGATCTTGTGTCTAAGTTCATTGCAATGAAGAAATCCCATGAACTTTTTGTGTTATGTGATGCTGAGGTGGCTCTCATTGTTTCCTCCAGGAGAGGAAAGCTCTACGAGATGTCCAGTGAGAACATGTATGTTTCATGCTATCTTACCCATTTTTTAATAAGAACAAAATATAACACTGCTCTATTGTGGTGTGTGCTCTACATAATTATGAAAAAGAAATTGTTCCAAATCTCTTGATCTTTAAGCATACAAATCAAAATGGTGTTCTTACATATTAAGTTTCCAAGTTTTATATTGTTAAAATGTGTCTCTAAAACTAGAATGCAACCCTGCACTAGCTATAATGTATTAGTTGAAAGCTCAATGATAGAGTCTTTTAATCTTAGAGTTTATAAAAATGTATTAGTTCATAGCACATTGCCAGAGTATTATAAAATTTACTTATATATTATATAGATGGCTTTTAAGATAGACCATCTGAAGAAGTGGGGAGCACTCAGAAACTAGAGTAATTTATCCATCATTGTGTAATTTATCTATCAATGACATCTATTTGAGGCATTCCATCAAAGAGTTCACGTGCCTTGTGTACATTTCCACATTTTGCATACATGTCTAACATAGCATTTCCAACCATAATATCTAACAAAATTCCCCCATCTATTATGCTCTGATGGATGTTCATACCCTACTCCAAAGCTCCCACTTTGGCATAGGCAGGGAGGATGTTGGCATAGGTTGTGGAATTTGGCTTCACGCCTGCTAATTGCATTTTCTTGAAATTTTCTAAAGCCTTTTCAACAAATCTATTTTGTGCATATCCGACAATCATCGTATTCCATGAGATGGCATCTCTTTTAGGAATTCTATAATTTATCCATCATTGCATAATTTATCCATCAATGACATCTCTTTGAGGCATTCCATCAAAGAGTTCACGTGCCTTGTGTACGTTTCCACAATTTGCATACATGTCTAACAGAGCATTTCCAACCATAATATCTGACAAAAATCCCCCATCTATTATGCTCTAATGGATGTTCATACCCTGCTCCAAAGTTCCCATTTTAGCACAAGCAAGGAGGATGCTAGCATAGGTTGTGGAATTTGGCTTCACGCTTGCTAATTGCATTTTCTTGAAATTTTCTAAAGCCTTTTCAGCAAATCCATTTTGTGCATATCCCATAATCATCGTATTCCATGAGATGGTATCTCTGACACCTTTCATTGCTCTCGACTGTCTGCACATTGTGTGATCATCTCTTTGAGCACATCGTGTGATTTGGAGTTTGGATGCAATTTGCTTGATTTTCCATTGAGAGGAATCTTGCATGTCGCTGGGAGTCACGTCAAAGTCCCACTGATAGCTCGAGTAGTTCTGAAGCAATCATCGGGAGGACTCTTGCCTGTTGTTGGGAGTCATGCGAAAGTCCCATCGATAGCCTGACAACACTCAAACTCATCGGCAGGAAAAAGATTGTGGTCCCTCTGATGGAACGAAAAACATTGCCGCTTCTTCTCGCCCTTCCTGTTGGCTCTCGCGTTTTTCATTTTTATCCTTTGGCGTTGGTGCTTTTCCTTGGTCTTTTGATTTGTTGGTTTTGTCTTATATATATAATTGTTTGTTGTTTTTATTTTATTTTATTTGTGTTGATGTTTAGGCACATGTTTATGTATATAAATTTGTATACGTCTATTTACATTCTTTTGTGCTTATTATGTTTTTGGTCATTTTTATTATCTTTTCACACTCACATACAAATGTATATGCATGCATGTATGTATGTAGGTTTGTATGTTTGGGTGTTGGTTGGTTTGTATGTTTTTATATTTGTTGTGAATTTTTTATTTTTTGTTTTGGTTTATGTGTAGGTTTATGTCACATACCCTTTTTCTTTTGTATATTTTTTTAATTATTTGTTTTGCTTAATTTATTTGTTGATTTTTATTTCCATTTTTAATTTGGTTATATTTTTGTGGTTTTTTATTTCTTCATTCTTTTATTTTTTACTTAGATTTTCTTTTATTTGTTTTTTGTTTGTAGGTATTTTTGATCTTTTATGGGTATATTATATCCATATTTTTGTATTTAGGTGTGTTCATTTTGTTTGTGCCTATAGTTTTAGGTAAGTGGTTCATTTCTTGCTTATTTTTTAATTGTTTTGTTTAATATTCTTTTGTTTATTATATATTTGGTGGCTTATGTTTAATTCATTGCATTGTTTGTAGGCCTTGTAATATTTTGGGTTTGATTTGTTGCTTTTAGTTACTTATTTTTATTTTGTTCCTTGAACCATGTGTATCCTCTCCTTACCCCTCTTTCCTTTTAGCCTGTCTTAGTCTACAATTTTACCATTTTTCTCTTCTTGCTCTCTAATCATGACGATGGATCACAAAGTGTGATTCAAAACGTTGATGAAAAAGAATTCTACACAATTGAATCCAAAAAATACACAACACTACAATATGGATTGTGGAAACTTGATATCATTAATAAGAAATGAACATCGACAGGAGTTATTTGAAGTCCCCCCCCCCCCCCAATAAAGTAAAGTCCCCCCAATAGAATAATATGTAATAATATTTTGAGGGAGTATAATATTTCTTATAGGGATGTATTGTCTATGCATTCAAGGATATTCATATCTTGTTTCAAAGCTCCCATTTTGGCACAGGTAGGGAGAATGTTGGCAATGGTTGTGGAATTTGGCTTTACACCTACAAATTGTATTCGCTTGAAATTTTTTAAAGCCTTTCCACCAAATTCATTTTGTGCATATCTATTGTAGATGTCCTTAAGCTATATGACAAAGGTGTATATACAATTTGAGATCAATTGATAAGCTGAGACATCTAATGTTGATTTGATTTACATTTTACTTAAGATATAATTTCATTGCATTGCTAAATTTTATAGTTCAATAATTAGGATTCTCAATGATCTTGTATACCCAAAGTGTATGTGATAGAAAGAAATTAGGTAGTCATGTCGATTAGTTTGACAATTTGAATGATCTTGAGTTCATAAGTACATAGTGATAAGTTTTGAGAAATAATATAATTTCTTGTTGCATTTATCAGAGAAACAAAGGCCTCTTTTGATTGTAGCAGAGGATGTAGAGAGTGAAGCATTGACTACTTTGATCTTTGAAATTGATGATTTTTTTACTAAATTGATAATGTTTGAAGTTTCTTTTTCTTTCTTAGATGTTGAGTCTAATTAATAAGCTTAATGTTGAGTTGTAACTTGCAAGTGAGTATGTTGATATGATAAAGGCTAGCATTGTATATCCTCTAAAAGATCAAAATTGCATTAGTTGATGCAGAAAGGTAAAACTATTTATCTTTATTATAATTAGTGGAACTTGCAACTACAATATCTGATAAAAATCTACTTCCAAATATGCTTTTGATGGATGTTATATCTAATTATGATATATTCAGTATATATAGCGCCTAAGGTTAGGGTGCCATAGTTGTAAAAGGAAAAGAAAATGTTTGAATTTTATCATCTATATTATTTGTCTTTTCTAAGTTTTTGATGTGCAAATTTTGAAACCTTATTTTCAGGTTGTAGCTCAAAATTGGAGAAGTGAAAGGTGAATACCAGTGAAGAAGAGTTTGGAGGAGCCGAAACCAATAGTGGCGGGATTAAAGTTGTGGATTTGCAAGGGGATTAAATGGGTCGAGCCCCTTTAGGAGGTCGCTGCCCTTCCAAAAGGATTACAGTTAAGGAAGGGGAAAACAATATAAGTATATGAAAATATGAGTATTATTTTTATATAGTGTTTGTAAGTTGTACAATGTCACTAGGACATTGAATGTAGCCAATGAGATTTTGATTTTCCAATGAGATTTAATGAAGTAAATTTTCAGAGTGGTTTTTTCTCCACTCATAAATACTGTGTTGTGGCTCCTCTTGATTTGTAATCTATTTGTGTTTGTGTCTTTGTTCAAGCATTTTAGTTTTCATTTCATGGTGCTTGTTAACATTTGGATATCTATGATACTTGAAGTTTATATGCATAAATTTGTGAGGACTAATTAAGTTAGATTTGATTTGTAATTACTAGATATATGACTAAAGTAATGACTAAATTAATGACTTTAAATATATATGACTAAATATATGACTAAATTAATGACTAAATATATGACTAAATAAATGACTACCATGACTAAATAAATGACCAGTTAACAACAATCAATGACTAAATTAATGACTAAATATATGACTAAACAAATCACTACCATGACTAAATTAACGACTAAATCAATGACCAAATCAATGACTAAATAAATGACTAGAATAGTTTAGTCATAAATTTGGTGGTGTTATAAATGACTACAAATAAACCACTAAAATAGTCACATGACTAAAATTAATGACTAAATATATGACTAAATAAATGACTAAATCAATGACCAAATAAATGAATAAAAACAATGACTAAATAAATGACTAAAAATGTTTAATCATAAATTTAGTGGTGTTATAAATGACTACAAATAAACCACTAATAGTCACGTGACTAAAGTTAGTCATTTATATGTAATTTTTAGTAGTTTATTTAGTCATATATTGTTGTTTGTGTACTAGTGTAAACAACTCGAACTGACCATACAAAAAGGGAACGACAAACAGACACTCATCCTCATCAAGGATGATGGTTCAACATGGGGGACCCAACGCTATCTCCAAATTAACAACCTCCATTAGGATTAAGGCATGCTCAAACTTGGCAATTCAAGTGAAGTCGATGCTTGGTACCTACAATCTGCAACAAACCACATGATCAAACATGTACATAGACAAACAATCACACACACCATGAAGGGAAAATCACAACATTGTAGGGCACTCACAAGCGAGAGATGTGGCACTGTTCCCCTTCACCAAAATACATCAATGCACGATAATCGGATACTAAAATCATGATAAGAACATACATCAAGAATCACATAATACTTATGGCAATAATAACCCACTTAGTCAAATAAACCATAAACTAGTCATGACATATACATAAACATTAGTGATTAAATAGTATTAACTATCATCATAGTATTGAGTCCAACATCGAGCAATGTATCATAATGTCTAAATACAAACAAGTCACTATTAGAAGCACAAAGAAAACTAAGGGGCACTACAATAACGAAGGCTATGAGTAGCTGCCTTACTCGTACTAGCTAGAATAACAACTAAAACAAATTGCAACTCATCCAAGCAAACCATACCTTAAACTAGGGTATACAAAACATAGATAGAACTTCATGCCATCAACATACCAACCCAAAATTTGCAATCAAGTCTCTATATATCCATCCTCCTATCTCAATGTAACATACCAATGCACAAATGACCACAAACAAGGGGGACTAACAAAGTCTACATAAACATTGAAATAATCTCATGGATATAGATAATCCACATTTGAGTTATCCCACTACAACCAATAGGTTGTACACACTTACACATTACATAACTTGTAGATCCTAATCTAATGAAGCATGCAAACTCATCATCACATCAATAATCAAGAAACCAAGATATCAAAGAGGATAACCAAAACATATATCCAAAAGCTCCCATTGCATGAGTAATGCCAAATAGGAAAATAGATCGAGGCATACCAAGTCTACCCATAGTACTTCACATAGAGGATGTGACTAATTCCTCTATTACATAGTGTCAAGGAAACATACAATGATATGCAAATCCTACAAACAAATATGTTATAACACATCTCTCACCACTAGTCCACATAGCTATCCCAAGTTCTTCACACTCAACCATGTGAAACCAAACATCTAGGAAGAATAACATGACTAGAGAGAGAACATGCAAATAAAACCATATCCTTGTTTCACACTAACATGTAACAAGCTATGTAATGTAAGATCTCCTTCAACATTCCCAAACTAAAAGGATATCAACATATAACATTCAAATTAAATGAAAAATGGCTTATGAATAGATGTAAACCTATCATATTGAAGATAGATCAAACCAACCAATCATTTCCAAAACAAAGGGAATATTCCCAAAGCCACAAACCATTTCTTGTACCTCTCCAAATAAGTCCTTAGAACTAGATCCATAACCCAAGACCAAAACAAGGAGAACAATAAAAATTCGTAAACCATGCACCTTCTTCTTAACAATTCTTAAAAATGCTTATATTCAAGACTAACTCATATGAGAAGACAAGATACAAAATAAAGAATGCATCTAATATTCAAGCAGGCAATACCTCTCAAATCATTCACCTAGTGAGTAGACCAAGAGTGGGATGCAATATTGTCCTATATACACAACACCAAGAAATGACAATCTTCTCTTTAGGTCCATAATGGATTCACATCCATAACAAAGTGTAGGCTCCTCGATCTTTCTATTGAAATCCTTATAAAAAAGTAACCATCTCAACCTACGATCCCATAAATAAGAGATCTCTTAGCCTTACCCAAGTCTCTCTAGTCTTCATTAGCATCCACCAATCAATCCATGACAACTTCAAATGCAACCCTACAAAATCATGAAGCTCCAAGAAAATGATTAATACTCAAAAATAAAGAGAACAAATAAGACCATTGTTAAAATTTCAACTATAGAATTAGGAACAATCATGTGACATCACGATCTAACATCCCCTCTTAGAATATCACATGAAAATAACCATCCATCATCAAATGATGAATCAAAATCACTATCTAAGTTCCCACTAAACTATGTAACCAAGCTCTCTAAGCATCGTGATAACCATCTCCTAACTCAAGATCCTCCATGGCCCCAACATAAACAAACAACTCAACACCATGAGCTCCCAAAAGGTAAAGTACAACCACAATCTCCAAACCAAGAAGATACGAATTCCACACATCCTTTGTCAATATAACCAAAGATGTCATTAAAATCTCACTATTATTTAAAGGCAGAATCCAAGAAATCCTTATGAAACCAACAACTATTGCAAAATTCCATTACTCTTATAATGAAAGATTATTCATGGCCCACTACACACTATAACAATGATAAATTAGAACCAAAATATTGAAACGAAAAATATAGAACAGATTATGTAATTGCATATATCTCCCACTAAAAGCAATATCAAGTTATACATGGCATCATGGCCAATATCATTGCCAAGAGTCTATTGAAAATGACCAAATCTTCTCATGCACCATAAATAATTGATAAAGATTCAAATAAACAATTATATCAGGTACTCTCAATAACCATCTCTCACTGCAATAAGCATACCAATGTAATAATGGCAACCAAGAATATGACCTACCAAATAGAATCCAAATCAAATAATTTTACAATATCTACACAAATGCAACATCTTAAAGGAGAAATACATAATCAGTTCTCCAATCTCAAATAACTAAAAAGGATTCAACCCCACATTAGTATCATGCAAAATAGAGATAATTTGGTATAATATGTGGATTTACAAGACTCAAACACCAGAACCAATGCTAGATCTAATTTTCCAAACAAACCCACATAGCAGTAGCCATAGATCAATTAGAACCTTCCAAGTAACCATGCAAACTTGTAATTGTCTTCATTAAGAACATCTTGAATACAGTCTCATAAAAAATCTACATATCACATATTTTTAGTCAACATGTAAAATATGCAAAACCATCTCTGTAAATATGAAATCCATTCAAACATCCAAATATTCACATCAAAAATGTTATCTAAATAATGGAGTAAGCAACGTATCTACAAACCCATGGCTGAAAACAAGAGTAAAATGCAACCCAATAGGATAAATAAGTTATCTAGGAGCTTAAAATATATGATACATATTATCTCTACAACTCACAAAAGGTTAGTGGCTTATTTTCCAATGCTTTCATGTAACTAAGGGCTAAAACCATGAAGCCAACATAATCACTCAATTTTGTAGTCTAAATCAAGGGTGTTTCTCCATGTGACTAAGATGTCACTACCCATCCAACATGAACACCTTCTCACTACACATTACCACAAGGTAAAGGAACAAAACCAACAAACAAGAGGATACACACATATTATCAAACAAGAGCTCCAATTTACCAAAACATAAACAACTTCATAAAGATCCATAATCACGAGCTACCAATACCCAACATAGATCGCATTGACAATATCCATAGATTACAATGTCATAAATATGCAAAACAAAGTTAACTCATAGAAAAATCATTATAGCCCCACAAGCCTTCCAACAACCTCCAATTCCTTCTAACAAATTCTTATAAACTTGCGAAACTAAGAAATTAAAAAGAAGGAATACCCAGAACCTAGTTCACCTAAAGCTTTGTGAGATATCCCTTGCCAATCTGAATTGAATTTTTCAATTTAAGTTGTCTTGCTCATCGTCATACATTTTTGCATACCAACTATTTTCTGTATATGTAGGCTTCTATTTTGAATTTTTATTCATGGTTTGAGCTAAGTAATGACATGTGTTACTGTATGAAAATTTGAAGCACAAGATTGAATTGAACTCCCAAAAGTATAAGTCTCAACAGTGCATTCTAAGGCCAATTTCACAGTGTATACTGCCCAGAGTTTTGTTATAGACTTTTACTCATTTCAGATTTTGACACAACAGTTACAATGAGGGTAAGCAGCATTTAGATCACCATTTCTGAGCATTAGGGAAGCTTGGACAGGTTACAATGAGTAGAGAATGAATTCTAAAGTATCCCAAAAATGAACATCAATAAACTATACTCAGACTACTCAGATTTCAGACTGGTATTACTCAAACAACAGTACTATGACTTTCAATGGAGTCTGATTTAAAAAACAAATCTGCCCAGAATCTAATTTCAACTTAAATTACAACATAGCATACATATAAATACAGTGTTTAGCATCAAGGACTATGGGGAGCCTCATACATGTATTTTGAGTATCATATTTAGCAAGAATTCACAAACAGTGCTCAGATTGCCCAAATAAAATGCACTAAATCCAAAATAATCAAAGAACCTGGGAATGCAAGCTAACATGGACTCTCAACAGTGGCTTGTAGAAGACCCAGAATTCCAATAATGGCCACGATATGCTCCAACAATGCTCAGAGTTCTCCACAACAAAAGCATTCACTCCCAACATGTCACGTGAGAGCTTGTAGTAGCTTAGAATGCGCCCAACAAGGTCAATTGCACCCAAAAACTCTTCCTTGCTAAATGTTTTGTCTTCCTCTGGAGGCGTCCTTCCTTCTTTCCCAAACACGTCACCTCTAAATTCCCAAATCCTTGTCCACGTCTCTGATTGCAGCTGCTATAGTAGTAGTTTTGCTCACAAACCACGTTTTCCTTTGTTCCACTCCATTTCTTCAGAGAAAAGACTTATATATGTTTCTTTTGATGTAACTCCCTGCACCTGGGGTTTTCTTTCCAAATGGCACCTTCACTTGCTCAATATTCTCTTCAAAATCATTCCAAATAAGTGCACAAACCCTCAATGAGTATTAACAAAAAGTGTGAATGAATCTTCTCAGCTAGGTCAGATATTTCACTGACGAAACTGGGCTATCATGGCTTGATACTGCCATCAAGGAAACTCTCGAGCTCTTTCCCATGAAGGATGAAAAACATAAAAATGAGAATGTGTCGATTCATTCTTTCTTTTTCCCTTTTGTATTTTCTCCCTCATAATAAAGGTGACCTTTTTTTTTATAAAGTGATATTTTAAATATTTCATAAGCCCTTAAATAACATTTCCACATACTCACTTTCTAAAATTGATTTTAAAATTAATTATTTAATATCCCCCCTTTTAAATATAATTTAAGACTTGACAATATTAAATAATTAAGTTACTTCATCCCAAATTTGGGGACATTACAGTCCTCCCTTCCCAAAGATTGCTTGCCCTCAAGCAATCCGCAACTGCAAACCAACTCAACTGCCATAGCATCTAGAGCCAAAATGAAAAACCATTGCACCTATCCACCAACCACCTAGATCCCAAGCGATCCTGCAACATGTGTTAATCCATAATCTCTGTAGGTAGCTGGAACCCAAGATACTATCACTCCTTGTCAACTGATGAAACCAACCATCCCACAATGAAATTCCTAGATCCCAGGTCTTTAAATCATCCCTGTCATGCCAACTCCCAACACTATGTTGATACACCTTAGATATCATACTTGGATCCCCTGGATAAGTTGGAAGACCTCCAACACCAACTGACTTCCGCTGCACCACTCTGATAACCCCTAGAGTCCAATTGAATTGAGTCTCAAACTCATGTTGCTGGGAACATCCAACTAGAGAAATAAAAGTGAGAGACCTATCAAACTTGGACCCATCATCTAAAATCTGAAGCATGCCATACCAGAGTGAATCTACATGTCCCTTATTCAACCCATCTCTTTATGTCGCCAATGTCATCATCAAACCCTATACATGTGGGCTGAAAGAAAATTGGTGAACACACCTATGCAATCAAAGTGACATTCTCCTGCCTGAGCTAAAGGAATACCAAAGTAATCATGCGTATCCCATCTAATACTACCATCATCAAAAGAAGGCTCACAACTCACAAGTGGAAGAGTTGATTCTTTTAGAGTAAGAAAGGTATCATCATGAATGTCAACAACCTCCTGAGAAGAAGTTGGATCAAAACCAAAGTCCAATGTGTAAGTCCTAGGAAAACCCACCTTCTTCTAATAAAACTGATCAATGTCAATCTCCAAGGTACTGAAGTGGAGTCTAGTGCCCAAACCTCCCATGTGTACATAAATCAACTCACTAGACCACCAAATACCACTGCTATAACTCATGCCAATAACAAGAATGAAACCATAGGTGTCAACATACCCATACATACTGAGGAAATCCATTGAATATTCAATGCCCATCAAATAAACATGCCTCCACACACTCCCAAGAAACTGAATAGCTGGTGTACAACATGAAAAGTCAGAAAATGCAATGTGAATCCAACTAAGGCAGTCACTAAACCATGATGAATCTATGAATGTGAAGTCACCAATCAACAAATAAGTCATTGTCATTCCATGAGAAATAGGTGACAAACCCACAGGGGTAGCATAGATGTCATCAACACTCATTAAAGATAACTCTTGAGTGGATGGCCCGCTAGGAGTGTCCTCCACAAAAAAATTATAACCCTCAAGAAAACACTCAACACAACTGAATTTTTTGAATTAGTCAACCTTTGGTCATTATCATCTAAAGAATAGTGCATATAGTGAATATGTTGAAGATAGGGCTCAACTTGTTGAGCTGACAACTTGGTTTGCTTTGCCCTCTCTAGCCAACCATCATTCAACATTTGGGACTACTCTAAATCAACTGCTCCAAGGTGTTTGAATTCAGTCCTGAGATGAGATGCATCATATAAATTACCATGACCTATGCATGCTTCTTGAGTGCCAACCAAAGTAGAAACAATATCACTCCTTTCCCAATGGTTAGGAGCTGCAATATAATTAGGAAGCGAAAATATATCCCTGCTATTCAAAATCAAAAGATTAGGACTGAATTCTTCATTCTTATCCATGCCTTTGAAGTCATCAATGTTAGAGTAAATAAACATGCTCTTAACTGTCCCATCTTTTGTCTCATTCTTTTGTGGCTTAAGCACAATGTGTTTACCCATGTGAGTAAACTCTGATATCATCTTACTGAAGTCTTGGACAAATCTCCCAAGAGATTTCAACCCTTGAGTACCTAACGCCAATTCATTCTCCTTAATGTTGAAAATATCAACTACAAGCTCAGAATTAGAGAAATCCCGCTTCTCATCATGTATAGAGTGATCTATGTTACAAGTTTCTTTGGACTGATTTATGGCTGTTGTTCTAAGGTGAACAAATTTATCCCTCTTGGAAGAAGCAACATCAAAATAGCCATGCTTAATCAATGCATCATGTAAGCTATCATTTGGAAAATCATTGTCACCAATTACTTCATGCTTATCTATCTTTTCATGAATGTCTTCCCTGCTACATTTCTTGTCACCACCATCTAACTTGGATTCATGCTCATGTGATGTCAAAAGATTGCTGTCCCATTTTATAATCCATACCATCATCTCCATAACTGATATGCTTTCCCTTACTAAAAAACTCCAAAGTGTAGTATGCAAGACAAACCAAACATTATCAAAATGCAAGATCTTAGTAAGCATACTCTTAGTCTCCCTAATAAGCTCTCTAAGACAAAATGCTTCATATGATCTTGACAATTATCCTTCCATTATAGATGATGCATGACTAACCAAATTGAAATTGATAATGTTCCATTCCCCACAAATGGATATAACACTTGCGGTTGACCCAACAAGTGTGTGACCAATATCATCATTGTTTTGATCCTTCAAATAGCTCTCTAAAAGAGGAAGGTCATGGACCTCTTGATGCAAAGTAGATGCCCAAACTGAATTTCCTAATTCATTCCTCCTTCCCTCTTCACACAACTCAACATGCTCTTCTTGTGGGCTTACCTCAAGAAGTTCTTCCCTTGTATACTCAACATCCACACATTCATTTTTTGGAAGAAATAGGGAACTAATGTGTGATTCTCTTTGTATTCTTGCATTATCTATCAAATTGCATCCTTCCTTGACTTCTTGTAAGTGTTTTCTTGCTTGGGAAGCAAGCATCTTGGCCTTATTAGCTCTTATAGACCACCCAACACACAGTCATTGTGTCCTTTTAAGAAGATCAAAACTATGATTATGTCTTTCTGAGGTGTCTTCCCTTGTATCTTCTTCAAGGATAGGTTTCCCCTCCATGAATGTAGGTCTAAGAGGTGCACCCAGCTGAAAGTTATGTACTCTTCTAGCCGCCATAGTTGTCACCAAATTGCTCCCTACTTTCATGTACTTAGCTGCAATGAATTTTTCTCCCATCCAACTCCATGGTGTTGTATCCATAACATACCAAACATTATCAAACTATAGGATTTTCTTGTTAGGCCATCTCTTGGTCTCCACAATCCACTCTCTAAGGCATGAAGCCTCATATAACCTTGAAAAATGTTCCTCCATGGTGTAGAATGTATGTTCAATCCAAACGGAATCACCTACGTCTCCCTGTACATGTGTAGGTATAACTCTAGTGGTTGATCCACCAACTGTGTGCCCAATACCACCTCTGATTTGTGCCTTCAACTGGTTCTTCAAACTATTCAGACTATGGGGTGTATGAACAACTTTTGTTTCGCATGAAGAAGCATCAAATTGTTCCTGAATTATTTGAGTCACATCATGCTCTTCTTCTACAAAGTCCTATATGTGCACATTCTGATTTGGAATTAGATCAACACTAATTCCACCTGTAGTGATATCCTTGATACCTTGATTAAATGTCTCAATACAAGGGAGCTCAGTTTGCTCCATGCACTGACCAACCCACATAGCTGAATCACTGGATAATGGTATGTTGTCCTTCTGTAACTCTACTGGGGCAGCAATTTGATCATAAGTGGATTCATCAAGGAAGTTTTTCTCTTCTCTTGGTTTATCAATAATGAGCTGCAAATCACCTATGAAGAGTTTGAATACCCCTCACCCATAGTGATTGACTCTACCTCCACCATATCCACCTTAACTGAATGGAAATCATTATCCTTTCTGCTTTCATCAGGCATAATAACAGGTGTATTCAAAGTGGTAGTTCTAATGATTTCATCACATTCATTTACAATATGTATAGGTGCATGTACATCTATGGAAATATCTTGGAAATCAATCTCATTTTCATCATGAGGCAAGCTATTCTCCTCAACCTTTTCCTCATTTGCAATTTCTTATTTGAATCCCTCTTTTCCCTTTGGAGATGCCCTTTCCTTTTTTTTGTCAACTAATAAGGAAGTTTCCAACATCTCAAGATGCTCTAGTAGTTTTTTAAAATTCTTGTGATATTTTTGAAAGCTTTGCAATAAATTTGTCATGAACCCCTATAAGGTCTTCATCTCACTCTCTAATAAATTCATCATGCTACTGCAACTAAAATTGAATCCAATACCCAAACAGGCTGGCAGGATGCTCTGTGCTCTGATACCACTGAGATATCCCTTGCCAATCTGACTTGAATTTTTCAATTTAAGTTGTCTTGCTCATTGTCATACATTTTTGCATACCAACTATTTTTTTGTATATGTAGGCTTCTATTTTGAACTTTTATTCATGGTTTGAGCTAAGTAATGACAAAGATAATGACATGTGTTACTGTATGAAAATTTGAAGCATAAGATTGAATTGAACTCCCAGAAGTATAAGTCTCAGTAGTGCATTCTAAGGCCAATTTCACAGTGTATATTGCCCAGAGTTTTGTTATAGACTTGTACTCATTTTAGATTTTGACACAACAGTTACAATGAGGGTAAGCACCATTTAGATCACCATTTATGAGCATTAAGGAAGCTTGGACAGGTAACAATGAGCAGAGAATGAATTCTAAAGTATCCAAAAATGAACATCAATAAACTATACTCAGACAACTCAGATTTCATATTGGTATTACTCAAACAACAGTTCTATGACTTTCAATGGAGTCTGATTTACCAAACAAATCTGCCCAGAATCTAATTTCAACTTACACTACAACATAGCATATATATAAATGCAGTGTTTAGCATCAAGGACTATGGGGAGCCTCATACATGTATTTTTAGTATCATATTTAGCAGGAATTCACAAACAGTGCTCAGATTACCCAAATAAAATGCACTAAATTTGAAATAATCAAAGAACCTAGGAATGCGAGCTAACATGGACTGGCTCGTAGAAGACTCAAACTTCCAGTAATGGCCACGATATGCTCCAACAATGCTCAGAGTTCTCCACAACAAAAGCATTCACTCCCAGCATGTCACGTGAGAGCTTGTAGTAGCTTAGAATGCACCTAGCAAGGTCAACTGCACCCAGAAACTCTTCCTTGCTAAACATTTTGTCTTCCTCTGGAGGCGTCTTGCCTTCTTTCCCAAACATGTCACCTCTAAATGCCCAAATCCTTGTCCACGTCTCTGATTGCAGCTGCTACAGTAGTCATTTTGCTCAACAAACCGTGTTTTCCTTTGTTCCACCCCATTTCTTTAGAGAAAAGACTTATATATGTTTCTTTTGATGTAACTCCCTGCACCTGGGGTTTGCTTTCCAAATGGCGCCTTCACTTGCTCAATATTCTCTTCAAAATCATTCCAAATAAGTGCACAAACCCTCAATGAGTATTAACAAAAAGTGTGAACGAATCTTCTTAGCTAGGTCAGATATTTCACTGACGAAATTGGGTTGTCATGGCTTGATACCGCCATCAAGGAAACTCTCGAGCTCTTTCCCGTGAAGGATGAAAAACATAAAAAATGAGAATGTGTCAATTTATTCTTTCTTTTTCCCTTTTGTATTTTCTCCCTCATAATAAAGGTGACCTTTTTTTTATAAAGTGATATTTTAAATATTTCATAAGTCCTTAAATAACATTTCCACATACTCACTTTATAAAATTGATTTAATTAATTATTTAATATCCCCCCTTTTAAATATAATTTAAGACTTGGCAATATTAAATAATTAAGTTACTTCATCCCAAATTTGGGGACATTACACTTTGATACCAAATGATGAAAAATAAATAGATTCAATACCAATTGTTGGGAAATTCAATCTCTATCCATACATGAATTTAATGGATGAGATATAAGGCTTGGACTATAACAACATGAAAATCTAAAACTTATATGCAAATCCAAAAATTAAGTTGCCTTAATGTAGAAATACCATGATTAGATCCATCTTCATTATGATGCCAAATTTCAGCCAACATAACATGCTTATAAACACTACCTTATGTGAACTTATAATATAAATATATATAGAATAACATAACCATATGATAGCAGCAGTGAGGCACAAATCAACAACACAAGATTTACATGGAGAAACCCTTGCGGGAAAAACCTCCACCAGGAAGAGAGGTCAAGTATGCATTATCATCAAACAAATGAGATTACAATACAATCATTTCCATTATCCTCTTTGCCTCCACCATGGTAGCATATGTGCACTTGTGAAAAACCTTTGTATGCCTCAACCTATCCTTATACCTTTAATGAAACTCTACATCCAATTGTTGGTCATATTTTTTACATCCCAGAGGTTGAATTTATAGACTTGTGAAGACATCTTAAGCCCTAAACAAGGCTCCCAAACATGACCCTTCATTCCAAACATCCTCAACCCTTGGATTACCTCTACAAAATACGAAAGGACACCACTTTTGGCTTCAATACTTTCCCTCCAACTTGGGCACCCAAACATGGAAGATAAACATTACATTAAATGCAATAAAAATGATGGAATACCAAGAGATACCTATTGCCTCTTTCCAGGCACCCACTCAAGGAGAATCCCAACAATCACCCACTTATCCTTTCCTTATCATTTATTATCCCATTCTAGGCATACACATGTGGGGAAAACAATATTAAATATTTATGTCCACAACTCACCTTTACCGCTACTAGTGGACCCATCATCCCTTATGAATATATTACAAACAGTGGTGAGAATTAATAAATTACAAAATATTTCCCAATACACCCTAAGTGCCTAGGGACAGTTTCCAAGGATGTTGGAACTATGACATAGGATTTACAAGGTAGATGACACCTTAATCCTAACACTAATTAGGTCAAAAATAATTTCCACATAATCTTTCTCTACACTAGATTAATTAGTTCTAGTAGGTGATGAAGTAGTTGTGATCAATTCCTCAATGCCATGACTTGAGTGACTATCATACATCTTTTTAGGGTAATTATAGGGATGACATCAAGGAGATATTGCACAATATTAACCTTTTTGGAAACTAAATCAAATATATACATATATTTAATCTAATTACATGACTAATCCACTTGATTATCTTGGGGAACATAAGTCATCTAATCAAGAATGTCTTAGTAAGATGACTCATATATTGACTATTTATTGGTGATAGGGTTGACATCAACTAAAGGTTAAATAAAACAAGGGATGGTACCAAGGCTTGTCTAATTAAAGCTTGAGAAGTATCATCTACCATATACCTAAGGCTTCAATTATTGATCCACAATAATAGAATCTTTGTAGGCATCCATAAGGGTGGTTATCCTTGCTATTTGTCTTATAAAATGTGTTACAAGCCTATTAAGCATTTTTTGAAATCTATCATTACATACTAAAATGGACTCAATGTATTCATGCCTAATACTAGTGAATTATTAGAAGCCAACTTGTGGTTTAACTAAATATCTAAACCGCTTAATAAAAGTGCTTTCCAACATAACTCAATTATTTATAGCATTAGGGGCAAGGTTGAGGTACAAAGGAAAGGTCTCATCCTATAGGGAAAAGGGGAATAATTTATAGGCTATATCCTCATGGATAACATTAATATTCCTAAAGTAATTTTAAACACAACAATATGTTCGTGTGGAGTCCTATTTACTTTACAAGTAAATTTTAAAAGTTATTTCTCAATATTTTGAAGGTAGTGCCTTAGAATATTAAAAGAAAAATCTACCAAGTAGGGTTGAAACATGGCAAAAGCTATAAAATCAGTAAAATGTGTATTACTAAAAGACTAAGGAATATTACTAATTAAACACAACAAAAAAACCATTCTCCTACAAAGGGTTTAATAATAAATAAATTCATGCTCTCTTAACATTAATATCATTGATGTGACTTATAGGTAAACCAACAAGAATGGACTTACAACTTATTTTTTAAGTTGAAATTCTCCCTTTAAGAAAGTGATAAACTTTCAACTTATAGATTAAGTTGAATGCCATTAGTTCTAGTATTGATTTGAAAGAATTATACCTAGGGTGGAATTTGGTCTCTCACCCTTTGAGGAATCAAAAATACTTTTAACCTAGATTTTCCCTTAATCTATTAAGCCATGGAGTCATTTATCATTCATCATTGGACTTAGTATATAATATTAAAAAGATAAAAAGGGAAAGGGTTACAAGAAAAAGGGATAAAGAAATAAGATAAGAAATAGGAGGAATCCCTTGATAAATATTCAACAAATTATAAAAGTAGAGCAATCAATTCCATGTAAAACTACTTTCGTATAGAAACATGATATTAACAAGTATAAGTCCAAGTTATTTGAGAGAGAAATTAGATGTAATAAGTTCATGAATGGAACTTAGGAAATTTGAAATCTAGATACTATAAAGAATCAAGTCCGAAATAAAATGAACAATTTGGGATGCACCTTCAATCACCATTGAAACCATTAAAGATTAAAAATTGAAAATATAGGAAATGAATCCAAGAAGGAAATCAAATGTGAGGAATTTATCAAGTGAAACTTGAATCGGTATAAAATTTGGATGAAAGAAAAAAAATATAAATATAGAAAAACACAAAGAAAATGAGTTCAACATAAGAATTTTAGAAGTTTAGAGACTTAGAAATAATAACACTCGTTAAAAATTAAACAAACTAAACAAGAAACAAAACTACATAAGATCATATATAAAAATGATTAATCAAAAGAAAATAAAAAATAAACTTTAAAAAATCATAAAATTAGAACAAATTTAAATGTCTTCTCATTACAATAGTCGAAGAAAATATTTGTTTAAAAAGATTGTATCACAAGGAAACATTATGTTTTTAATTTGGATTTTATTGAATGAGTAATTAAAATAAAATAAAAAATAGTTTTAGTTGATAAGACATGGGAGGAATCTAATTTAGGTTAAAAAATCAAGTTCCTAAAGGCCCACGGGGAGCATAAATTCCAAGAGGTTTTGTATTATAGCATAAGTGAATTTGAATAACTATAAGGGAATTCAAATGCTAAGTGAAATACAAGATCTTAAGGAGAATCAAAGTCTTGTATGACGTAAGAGGAGCCATCATTGGGTCTAAAGGAATGATAAGGATAGAATTTGAGAGAAAAAAATTATGCATCATATTTATTCACATTCACAATAGTCGTGGAATAATAGAAAAATATTTATTCACATTCACAATAGTCGTGGAATATTAGAAAATATGTTTGAAATATAATGAAATTTTGAAATTTGGTTTGAATTTTTTTTAATGATTAATGGACTGTAGTTTAATTTGGTGAAGATGATGGTATTTTTTTGTTATACTTTTTATCGAAGTTATATTTTTTTAAGGTGTAATTAGGGTAGATTTGAATTGTAGATGACTTTCATGGATTAATTTCTTCTATTTGCCAATCGTCGTCCAATATCTATGTCATCTAGTTGTTTCTATTAAAAAAATAGATTAAATTAAAAGAACCAATTATAGTTTGAATTTAAATTTATTACTAGAAGGTGGTTTCTATTTAGAATTAAAAATAAAAATTAAATAAATCATCAAAGTTTAAATCTAGGTTTATTAGTTGGAATCAATTTTTTTTTTTAGACAAAATTTTAAATGAATCAGCATAATTTGAATTTAGGTTAATTAGTTGGAATGAGTTGTTTCTATAAAAAAATCTTCTTAAGTAAATTATTGTAGTTTAAATCTAAATTCAGTTCAAGTTATACAATTTGAGATTTATAGTTTATTTTTTACGTTTAATTATTATGTGTTTCTCACAAATACTTTAGTATGAAATTTCTTGTCTTGAAATCTTATTAAAGTCTTCAATACGTGAAAATGTTAAATTCATTATTCAAATAACATTTTTTTCAAGAATTGTATTATATATATATATATCTTGGCTTATAGCATATTTTATAAGAATTCGAGCAAAATTTTAAAAATTAAAAATATTTTATAACCTATAATTTTAAAATGAAATGCAATAATGGTTACCCTAACATTGGTGGAGTCTAGAGACATAATTAAATAGCTAGAATACAAACCAAAGCTTCTAGGCTTAAGAAGAAATATATTTCTTCTTATTGTTTTGAGTACTTGTAATCAAAGATTGAAAATGGATAGGCTAGAGACAACAAAGTTCATCTTAAATGTTAGAATATTAAAGAAGATGACCCAACCCTTAATATAAGAAAATCAATACTAATAATCTTATGAAAACTCCTCAGTGATAAGCTTCCTCCTGTGGTTCTTTCTATTGGGGTAAATCTTTTCCTTACTCTCCACTTCTTATTTGATGTTGTTGCAAGATCTGACAGTTTCTTTCCATCAATTGTGATGACGAGGAAGAAGTTCTCATTGGATCATGTATGGTCACTATCCTATTACGAAGTCAGCTCAACTTCCAAGTTGGATGAAGATGTACAAGATCATCGCTGACTGTTTTTATTTGGATTTCTTTCTCTTAGGGTAGATTGATTGTATCTGGGATCTCTATTTGGATTGACCCATGGATTATATTCTATAATCTTTCATTTGTGTCTCTTGGAGCTATAACCGGAGGTTTTCTTCTCCTGGTTCTTTACTACCGGTATGCTCCCCTGAACTAGGACTTTGTATGATACTTTTTCCAAAATTAATAAAAGAGTTCAGTGGCACAACCACTTTTATTTAAAAAAATAATAATCTTATGAAATTTCAATAAAAATATGAAACCATTGTAAAATTTCTCATAAGAGGAAATTCAAAGACTAGAAATACTATATTAATCCAAATTTCATCTAATGAAAGCTATTTTTTGAATATTGTAAATTTGAGAAACAAAGTTAATATTTATATTTAACAAAGATTAACACTCATAGCCTATATTGTGAAATTAGTATTTTGATGTTGTCAAGATTCTTCAACAAATTATTTAAACATTCTCTTGTATTGCAAAGTTGCTAGATGATGTCACCAAGTTTTGTAACATGTGGTATTACATTTGTCACTATAACATGGTGGTGGTGATAGCGTGGGATGGGTGGTGATGGCATAAGATAATAGAGGGAAGATTAATTTAAAGAATTTAAATGTAATGTGTTAAAGTAGATAACATACGATTGGATTGTGGCATGTTTATGTCTTCAATAAAAAAGAAGTTAGAATAGGAAGTACCTTTGCACTTGTATTCATTTGCAAATTGTATGAAATATATTGCACCTAATTCATCGTGTTTTTCATAAATAATATTATAGTCACTTTCCTTTGTGATGTATTAGCTTTAATCACAATCAAAATATCATAAATTGGTGTAAACACATTTTGCTTGTATCAATAGTTGGTTTTGGTGTCGACATCCTAGATATCCAATACCAAAGAGAATCAACCACTCTAATTTTGAAATTTTGCATTAGCATAGATAAAACAATGGTAGGAGAATCATCTAAATATTCTTTAGAAAGAAAGAAAAAAAGTTGCTCTACGATTAAAACAAAATTATTTAGGTCTTGGGACAAATAAGTCTAGTGTTCTTTTCGATACATCTTATAATCATGGATATTAAGAATATATGAGAATTGAAAGGCTTATTAAGTGGACACAACTAAAGTTCCAAGGACATAAAGATATAGATAAAACTCACACAAGTGATATCAAGAAGTGGTGTGAAACTACAATTGATTCTTTCATAGCATTAATAAGGTTGAATTCTTGGAAGAAAGGAGGTAGACGAAGATTTATAAATAATATACCTATTGATTTGTATATTACTTGTAGAGTTGTATAGTACAAGAAATTTATTTAAGGGGATAGGCACCTATAAGATGATATGCAAAAAAGGGAGGATCCAATGAAGCAAAGTACCTAATAAGGTAGCAACTAATAAATGAGAATTAAGAGGCTAATAAGTAAATAGAGTGTAGAGAGATTTGAAAAAAGATAGTAAGAAGTGGATGAGAGTGAGTGTGAGAGGAAATAAATAAGAAGTGAGGTAGATAGACATTAGATTGAATAAAAAAGGGTTGGAGGAGATTTGAGAAGAGGAAACAAATGAAAGAAAGAGTAAAGTTTGAGGAAAAGTAAAATACAAGAAATATTGTTAAATTGACAAATGCTAGAGTAAATATAAACAATGAGAAAACAAAAAAATTTGGTAAAAGAAGTGCTAATGGATTCAATCTATAACCACAACAATCCAAAAGCCTCTTAAGTTTTAGAAAGTCTAGAGATATTGCATGATAAAGCAAACTAGAGAAGTGACAAAATTAAAACTTTATTTCAAGAAGTGATATATCACTGTTCAAAGTAGTGAGGAAAGAAATAATAAATGATGATGAAGAGATAAGTTTAAACTAGAAGAGAATATCAATGGAATCTATGGAAGTAATGAGAGAATATGCAATTATTGTAGAAGATAGAGGTAGTGGACCAGAATAGGTGGATACATATCTATAACTTGGTTCAAGAGATAAGAAAGGATAAAGGAAAGAGAGAAACAAGAATTAGAAGATAGATTAGAAGATAACTATGAATTAGAGGATAGATGTATTGAAGAAAATTTAGATTATTATTCATTAGAGGATGACCTTGGAGAAGATTATTAAGAATTACAAGAATATAAAAGATTGAATAAAATTTGGTAGACAATTATGAAAAAGTAATATACTCTAAGAATGGGAATAATAAAATAAGAAAAGGGGGATGAAAAGAGGTAGGAAGAGTTAGAAGATTATTAAGAATTACAAGAATATAAAAGATTGAATAAAATTTGGTAGATAATTATGAAAAAGTAATATACTCTAAGAATGGGAATAATAAAATAAGAAAAGGGGATGAAAAGAGGTAGGAAGAGTTAAGTTAATTAGAAAGGTGAAAGAGAAGAATAAAGTGGAAGAGGAGTGAAACTTATAAAAAGGAAAAAGGAAGACCTGCCTTGAATGACCCTCCCAACATCCCCCTTGCCATATGTTATAATAAGAAATCAATTATAGTTAAAGAAGTGTCTAGAATAGTTATTAAAAAAATATAGAAAGAAATAAAATAAATAAATGAAGTGATTTGGATAGAATTTTCAGAAAAATATCAACTCAACTTGAAAGGGACAAGGAACAAAGAGATAAAGTTCACGGCAAATAGAATCTCTAGCAGTGGAAATCAGAATAGCAGTACAAGCACGTATTTGTAATGGGTTCGTACTAAAGTACGTTATTTGTTCGAATTAGAATATTATAAACCAAGGTTAGAAGTACCGTAGATGCGTGTACCTACAGATTTTCCTGCCAATAGTACACACGTTCATGGTATGTTTGGAAGTAGTTGAATGTTTTGATGCTCAGTATCTCCACAATTCTCAACTTTTATGGTAAATGTCAGTTTTTACAAGCCATTGTGTTCTCTCGTTCGAAATAGTATGTTCCATAGCAGGGTATATGCTGCTCAGGCTTCCAACACCGAGAACATGCAGTGGATTAATCAACATGACCAAGAACCATACCTAACAAGAGAGAATTTAATGGGTCAACATATAGAACCAATGCGACATTTGGCAAACAATTTGTGTATTCTAGCTCTGCAAGTTCCATTACCAAAAAAGCTACCTTGAATTGTAAATTCTATTTGACATTCTTCTAAAATATTCCCTGCTTTGGATGTCTCTAGTATCTAGCGCCATCGTATTGAGATTCTAGAGAGTCTTGTAGAGTCACAAGCCAATCTGACAGAGGTGAGTTTCACTGCGTCGACTGCACTGACACGCATAGTAAAAAATGTATATGCCCTATAGTTTCTTCAATGGTAGTTAAGAATTTTCTGTGATTTTCTGTATATGGCCTGATTTTGTTAGCCCTTTTGTTCTTTTCGTTCAAGCTTCATTAGGATGATCAGGAGCCTGAATCCATGATTGTAATTACCATAATGTGCATGTCTTGCCACCATATTCCCCAACAAATTTGAAGTCGCTTAACTGTGTAAAATCTTCAGTTGTTCCACCAGCAGCTATTCTAACTCCCAAATCAAGTCTAAATTTTTTTTCGAAGTCTCAAAAACATTAGACAAGTTTTAAATAATTCACACAAAAGACCGAATTCATGAATGAACTGACTGCAGGGCACGTCTTGCTACCATCCATGATTGAAGTGACTGCAGTAGGCATGTCTTACCACCATACTCCACATCAAGTTTGGGCTAAACGAGAATCCACCCCCCTAAACCATAAAGGTGAAAACGGTATATACAAAAAAAGAAAAAAGAAAAAAACCCTCTGAACAGAATCAGTAGGACACTAAAATTTCTAAACTTGATAAAATGCATTAGAGACATTGCTACTTGTTGACAACTTAACAGCATGGAATTACCTAACCATGCATAAGCTGCCAATTTACAAAAACTAAAATTTGTAAACTTGATGACATGCATTAGAGACATGGCTGCTTGTTGACAGTAACCCTGCATAAGTTGCCCATTTAATTTTATTCGGCAGATCTCGACATCTTGGCTCTAAAATTAATAATGAAGCTTGATGTGAAGCACTTATTGCTGCTTTAATTTTAGCATATAAGGAGGGCTTCGGTGAGATTGAAATCAAAAGGGACTCTAAGTCATAATCCAAGAGTTGAAAAAAGGCAATAGCCTGAGTTGGTGGATGAAAGCATATGTTGAGGAAGCCACGACATCTATAAAAAAGGTTTGCCCATGTCAAGTTTCTTGCATTGCTTTCAAGAACAAAATAAATCAGTTGGCATGTTGGCCAATAAGGGTATTGATAATTTAACAAAATCTTCTATTGAAAGTTAAAGAGAGTGAGGAGTGGGAAGGCCTTACTGTTATTCTTCATAATGACAAAATGGGGTTCAATCAACATAGTATTCTATCTTCCCTATGTTTGTTCGCTTATCGTTTTGGCAGTGGCAAATGTCTTGCTTATTAGTGATGTCCGATAGTGTGTGTTGTTCTTGCTTTATACTGTGTGAGGTGCACTTCTATCATGCTGTGACAAGTATGCCAGCAATTCTCAGTTGGTGATTTAGGTTGGTTTGAATTTTGAGGGATATTAATATTTATATGGTGTGTAAGGTTTTGGCAGTTGGCCACTATGCACTTGTTTGCTTTCTTGGGGTTTGGTCCTGGAATTTTTTTTCGTGGCGGGCCATGGTTTTCCCTCTCCCAAAGACCCGCTCAAGCAAGGGCATGTTTCCAACTTTAGGCTGAAAGAAAATCCTCCATTGTCCTTTGGTGCATGGCCTAAATCTAGTTAAGGCTATATTGGCACCTAATAGAGTGGAAGATACAGGGTTATTTAGGTCGAGGGCCACCATCTTGGCAGATTTTCATTACGAGCTTGAGGAGGTTGTACAGAATGATGTTTGCCACAATATAAAGGATCTCATTTTTTTTAATGATTTTGGTGCATGGCCTAAATCTAGTTTAGGCTATATTGGCACCTAATAGAGTGGAAAATACACGGTTATTTAGGTTGAGGGCCACCATCTTGGCAGATTTTCATTACGAGCTTGAGGAGGTTATACAGAATGATGTTTGCCACAATATAAAGGATCTCATTTTTTTTAATGATTTTAGGAATGAGATTTTTAAGGAGATGGTGCTGGAGATGTCTCCTTCTGCTCCCTTCTGTCCAGTGGTGGTCAACAATGAGATTTCAGTTGGTGACTTTAACACTATCTGCAAGGACGTCAACATTCTGGTGGATTTGTTTCCAGATCTTCATCAGGTAATCAAACATTTAGTAGTCACTCATCATGGCAGGGTATTGGAAGTCATGGGCAGTTTCTCTCTTCCATCCTTTGTTAACAATGCTGTGTCTCGCTCAGCTAAATGTGCAGAATTAAATGATTGTGTGCACATTCTGTGTTTGGTGTCTGCTTCGTTGTTATCTGCCTTGACAGAGCTGGTGCCAGTTTTGGGGGAAGGCATTGCTAACGGGGAGGGCAAGTGCTGGTGTCATGTTAGGAATGGTGCAACTATTCCTTGATTGGGGGGAGGGGTTGTGGGGGGGGAGGTTCCAACCCTTAGGGTGCTAAAGGTTTCATCATTTGCTCTCTACAATGTGAGGCTGTTAGCTTATGTTTGTGTCATCTCTGCTGTGTGTGTGGTTACGCTTGCAGCTGTTTCTTGTATATTTTGTACTTGGTTTTTTGTTTGTAGTACAATGGCTCTATTGTACTATCCCTGTTTTGGCCTGTCTCCCTTCTGGGGTTATGCACAGGTTTTTATTTTCTAAATAGCTGTATGTTTCTGTATCTTTCATAAGGGATGAGGCCACTTAATAGATCCTCATATTAATAATAAAAAAAAAAAAAGAGGTGCAAGAATTATGCAGCCACTAGTAAATAAAAAATGCACTTTGCTGGACATTTTTCCATTGTTAATATTTTCCTCCAAATTTTACTTCCAAAAATATCTACACATTTAAATAAAAAGAAAAAAAGATTTATTGTACATTTACATTAAAACAAAAAGATTTTTAAAAAGCAGAAAACTTAAAAAATTATGGAACCACTAACCTAGATAAAAGTTACTAAAAATTTTGAGCAGTCACTGCTAAAATAATTTATAGCTAAATGGCTGCATTCGGTCCTGCTGTTAGAAGGAGACTCCTAATTTTCTTCAGCAGCACCCACGGAGACATTTTTGCTAGGTCCCCTCCATCGGATCATAGCCTAAATAACTAAAACATTACCCTTGATATAAATATTAATTGCTGTGACTGAAAATAGTGCATTTGTTCTATGCGGATGCTGGATCAATGTCCAGAATAGATTGTGAGAACCTTATGCTGTCAAATCTAATAGAAATAAGAAAAATACGACTTTGGTAGGCCCTTCAATTGTATTCCATTTTGCTTTACAACTTAAAAACTCTCCACGGTTA